>JAQGBX010001523.1:0-24425 GCA_034698745.1 Megaphyllum sjaelandicum | reverse complement strand
GAGTCAATTTGTGGGATAATTTTGTGGACGTCATTTTTGAATGGCCCCTATTTAATATTTGAAATTGCAAGCACGTCTCTTCTTTGAAGCGCCGTTACTTCTTGTCCTTAAGCCTTATGTCGGCTTTATTTGTGTTGAATATCGGCTTACTTTGTTGAGTCCAGCCGGTGACGTCAGCGGATGTTGACTTTTTGGTAAATTCCAAAAAGATGGCCGTTCGTCTAAGGTGAAAAGGTAAGCGAATCCCATTTTTATGGCAATTTAAGCAAAATTTACACTAGTTAATGAGGAAAGATGTGCGGCGGAACAATCGCTACTTGTGTTGGGAATGTTTAAGTCAGGTTTTGCCTATTTGGGATTTACGAAGACGCTGCAAACGCGTACTGAAGTTAGCCGAAGCAATGTTTACAGAACTATAAATGCTGGACGTTGGACCCGTTCAAAGTGTGCTAGCCTTTTTTGTTTTTTAAAATTGACAAACAACGGTGCTGAGTGGAGGGTGGGGTTGCTAAAGTTACATTAAACTATCGCTTGAAAATTTAAGCTTGTCAGTCAGGTTGGGGGTTTAGTAAGGTCACATTACAACCCTCGGTTTACAGGGTGTCCTAAACCCTACTTTTGCTATGCGATGTCGTCTTTCGAGACTGAAAAGAGTTACTTATTCGCAATATTTGGCATCAATAAACAGATAATTGTTGCCTTATCGCCCTGCTTAATGTTGACTGGTTGACTTTCGAAGCAACGAGTATTGCCGATTAAAATTTCAATCTGATTGCATTTGTTTAAGGTCAGTTTTATAGTTTTAATTCAGTTAAAAAGTATTTCTTGTTGGAGTTTTGAAATAATTATCTTGAGACCAGCAAACTTTCCAGTTTGCATGCAATTATGCCTCTGAATCGCACTGACCAAGTCGATTATTGGTTTCATTTTAGTACAGAGCATAAATATTCCAGATAGCAAATTAATTAAGTTCAAAAATATTCAAAAAATATTTCTGTTTCGTGGTTTTAAATTATTATTATGAGAGCAGTCGCTTTCTAGTTTACATGTATCATTATTCTAAAACCCATGGATTATTATGGATTTTTAGTATCCTTGTTTTATTATTTGAGCAATATTTCCTTGATTGTCTTTTAACAACATCCGAGGCCAGACCATCTGCATAATTTCGTCTCAAATACCAGGTACAATAATCATCCGGTCAATGAAAATAGATTTGCCGAGCAATTTCTGTTGCAAAACCAGTTTTAATCTTTGCATACCGTTAATGAAGGTGCAACCAACCATACATTTTATTAATTACAGTACTAATAGGAGTGCAGTGCCTGCGTAAATCTGCCATTGATATGCAATTCGCGCTAATGATCTATCAGTTGTTGTAAAATGCTACATGGCTGAGCGGCTAAAATGGTCAGGGGCAAAACAATGGTCTTGCCAAGTAAATCCGTTCATTTCAGAAAAACTTAGGTGTGATCTTTCTGGATTTTTTTACGAACTAGAATGATTAATGCATTTTATTCACGGCATTATAATAACGGATATAACATTGGGAAAAAATTGTATAAAAATTGTCTGCGCCGTTGAAAACCACAAACCTGTGTTAAGGTACCTCAATGTACATAGAATTCTGTTATTTGGTTGCATGAAGATCAGCAGATATTATCAGATTTGTGACTTCCAAATATTGAATTGTGCCATATCATTCCCCTAATATTTGTTTTTACAAAACCGCTGTGGAGGGTTTGTGATAGACCTTGGTTCTCTGACTGGAAATCAAGGAGAAGGGAGGGGAAGGGCCTCCTAAGGTCTGGAGGGTTCAATAAAGAACAAACAAGAGTGGTCTGGTGGACACACTTCACTAAGATTTATGGTTTTCTCAGAAATCTGATCTTAAGTGTTGAAATGATACCTCGAGTGCTGAAACAGTCCCTTGAGTTGGTTTTTTACATCATTGCTAGCAGGGATATTGTAGCGATTTCCGGTTGAAATCCTAGCTCAGGTTTAAACTTTTTTTTCTTATTTTACCAAATTTTATGAAAACCAATGTTTAAAAGCCATTGACAGCTTGTTCGCTCGATTGCTCATACTCAGTTGGTGTGTTGCATTGAGGAATTTAATTTTTGTCGCAATATTTCAATTGTTTATTCTCGAGGTTGTTCGAATAATCAAATTGTTTTACCAAAATTTATCCTCGGACTTGGGTTACCATGATGCTACCTACATTTATTTGTTCGGTATCAGTACCAATGCATTCTTTACTTTTTTACATAACTTTATTTTGGGACACATTATGAACACCTTGTTTGGTTCAGGTTGCAAGTTTTTCACTGTTACGTGAGCTTTACGAATCGTACTTTGGAAATCTCGAAGTCACGTGCGCAAAAAGGAATGTATTAATTGGGTGTGCAAAATAGATTACCTTGATTATTGTTTAAATCAATCAATGTGTCAAATTTGGATACGTGACTTCACAGCTGCCAAAAAAAAGATATAGTACCCCTAATAGCAGAATGAAGTCTTGAAGTCACGTGTGAACATTGTTGTTTACAAATGAGATTTCCAAACAGAAAAAAAATATTCGAATTTATTTTCGTTTCAAAAATGAGTAAAATCTGAACATTTCATTTCGTACATGTACAGTTTACAGCCAGCAGAACACTCTTTCGGACACGCCTGAATTGGTCTGAAATTCAGCAAACAACCTTTGCGTTTCCTGGAAATTCATCCGCATGCTCATTAATCAGGGCTTCCAAATTACTGTATTTTCTAGGCTGCCAAATTTCACAAAACGATACGTTTGAATCCCATGGTCAACTACAATTTACATGTACTGTAGCTCATATTCAAACAAGTTTAACGGCAAATGCTGGATATCTCGTGTATCAAATTGTTTACGTTCGTGCGATTCGTACCAATTTCTACTTCGCAGTTGGACAACAACATCGAAATCACGTCCACAATCTCGGGTGAAATCGTGAGGTAAATGCGTTGCTGCATTTTTCACATTTTAGAATGGTGCGCTGACCAGTTCATAAATTTGCTGCTTTGCCGAAGCCTTGGCCAAATGCGCGGCTGACCTTCGTAAAATCGCCTAAAACGGTGGCTTTGACGACCTTGTTTCATTTCCAGATTTACCGGCATTGTTTTTCCATGAGTTATTCTCTGCTGGACAGCTCGGACCTCACTTGCTCTGTACTTATACAGTACAGTAAGCCACAGTTTATGTGTTACCAGTATAGTCACTCCGCGCATTTCTCCCAAAGATCCTTCCTCCTGTCCATCTTCGCAGCGCCAATTTTCCGACTAGCGGCCATAACCCAAAACTTCGTGTGAGAACAAATTTGCTGCAGACGACAAAAAGTAGACAGCGCCTGCTTTATCAAAATACATTTATCGCTATCACTCCTTTCGTATCGTATCGTAGGTGACGTGTCACTCGCTCGACATAGGATATCAAATAGCCACAGGGTTGCACAGTACTGCCCAATTGGCTAAGCTGATTGCTATATACTTAGCCAATTGGGCAGTATTGTGCAACCCTGTAGCTATCTGATATATGTCGAGCGAGTGACACGTCACCTACGATACGATCATATCACGTTGGAAAGTACTGGGTCCTAACCGCCGTATCAATTCTTGCGCTGCAGTCGTATTTTCTGGACATGGGGGCATGAAAGGTGCCGACACGGAGTGAACATGCAGCCATCCTGGTATTACGCATACTGTGACTCAGCTCTTGAGAACACTGTGTTTGTCGTACATGTACAGTCGGTGATGCATCTGAAATTTGCTTATTTTAAATGACACTGCATATGGGGCTCATTCTCTGTGAACTTTCTCGAAGATAGTTTTATGCATAAATTTAATAATTTCGATACACTGTATTTGTATGTAAGGGATACTCGGGCAGAAGATTTACGAATAAAGTATTGGCAGTAGATTAGCCACGTCTGTAAAATCGTCACTGATTGGTTTAAGAAAATGCTCTCGAGTTCATCGCTGTTGTTATAGCCTACCAATGAATCGATTTCGTTTCCACACGCACACAAAGTACGATCCGTAAAGCTTCTGTCGGAGTTCCACTATTGATGAACAAGGAAATGTCCAGGAATCGAAAAAATTCGTAGTTTTTAAAATTATTAGGCGTTTCTTTTATTGAATTAACGGATCTCATGCAGTTAGTTTTAAACAAGTATCACGTGACTTTTTCATTGAATCATAAGACTAAAAGCAAGCCACTGGATATTTTACCTGCATCATATTAATGACAAAATCTATATAATATGGTCCATATATTAAAACTTTTGTTTTGAAAATCTTTATCAACAAATTTAGAGAAGGTCCACAAGACTAGAAAATAAATTCTACATGTTGTAGATTTTGACTTCCCGTTCCTATATTTTATCCTCACATACTTTGCGTTTAGTGCGCTCTTTAAGTTTGTTCGGTCATGGCCAAGATGTGTTTGACCAGCCACGGTTAGATTTAAAGTTCACCATGCCCTAAGCTGTCAGGTGTTAATATTCTTAAAGTACGTGCTTTTATTTGATGAAATAAAAAAAATGCTGGTCACAAAAAAGCAGCGTGGAGGTCAACTGACGTATCTTAGTCAGCTTTTCCATCAACTGTTTTCCTAAACCTGTCTCGCAGTTCATCCGACTATCAGGTACAATTGTTTACCAACCCTTTAAACTCCTAACTGTACTTGTACTAAGAAGGCCATCCAGGGATGGACTGGAAATACTGAAATAGTAGAAGACGTCATTTCGACGTGGAATGTCATTATGCCAGTGTAGACTTGCTTGACAGATTCCCTGACTAAGCCTCTGACAGCTCTATGACGTTGCTTTGGTGGAGACTCTTTGAGTTAATGCCATGCATTTCTGCATGTGCAATATCGCAAGTGAATTTCCAAAATTGCAAGTGCGTTTCCGAAATAACATTGCAAATGCGTTACCGAAATAATATTGCAAGTGCGTTTCCGAAATAACATTGCAAATGCGTTACCGAAATAATATTTCAACTGCATTTCCGAAATACATATTGCAAGTGCGTTTCCGAAATAATATTGCAAGTACCTTTCCGAAATAATATTGCAAATGCGTTTCCGAATATTGCTAGTGCGTTTCCAAAATAATATTTCAACTGCATTTCCGAAATACATATTGCAAGTACCTTTCCGAAATAATATTGCAAATGCGTTTCCGAATATTGCAAGTGAGTTTCAGAAATAATGCAAACGCATTTCCGAAATATTGCATGTAAGGATTGTAAGCACTATGATGTAAGTGCATTTCCGACATATAGCAAATGCAGTTCCGGAACACTGCATGTCAATTTCCATAACACTGCATGCTTGTGCATTTCCGAAATAATGCAAAGCTTTTCTGAAATAATGCACTTCTGAGAAAAGGGGAAAAAATTGTTTGCACAAGGTTGATCAGTCTGTCACTGAACTTGTGAGCGATATTAAGTTTTTAAGAAATTTTCCAGGCCATGAGGCCATGAAATGTCGAGTTATATATCACGTGCATTGTTTTTAATTAAATCTGTACGCATTTTCACACCTATAGGACTTGTATACTGTCCATATCTTTTATATTTGGGAGTAAATTACAGCTAAATTATGGTAATTCCTTCATGGCCAGGAAAGTTCACCAGAGGTGAAGTCATCTGAATTATTTCCGTAAAACGGACTGTTCTAGAAGGTAATATTTCACTTGAATTATAACATTGGATAATTTCCCATGAAATATTCGGTGTATACATGTATAGTCAAGTACTGGGTGTCTTTCATTGGGCAATTCTCCTTAATTACTAGAGCTGTCCAAGTGTGGTCATGGTTGTCAAATTACAGGTTGCTTTGTAAAACCACATGTTTGCTGGGCGTTTTAAGGAAAATTTTAAATTTGAAATGAGTCAAAATTGCGCTTCATTCCCCAAAATTATAAATAAACTGGGGCAAAATATAGCGATGAAATCGAGTGTAATGTTCATTGAAAACTTTTGTTTGACACGTTATGTAGATGACATTGGTGTTGTAATCACGTGGTATCACGTCTTCTTTCCAGTCAAATGAGCTTAAAAAGCTTTAAAGGCTTTCGATATTTCTCGGAGCTTCAGGTATTTATGAGCATTTCCTCGACCCGCATTTACCAACAACGGTCATCAGGGATAAGCCTAGAAATACACCTCGAGGCCCATTCTTTCATTACAAGCCAGTTTAAGAGGGTCATAAAGCTTAGTAGAGGTGTAGCTGCAATCGTCAGAATTTCGAATGTAGATCCTGATAAGAGTAAATCAAGAGTAATACACACGAGGAAGATAGTCCTGGGAAATTTTTAAAATTTATTGAATCAATTGTGCACCGTAGAGCATTTGGTGAAAAGTTTGATTTAACTCAGTTTCATGTGTGTTATCATAATTCCTAGTTTAGAATGTTCAGTCATCCCCCGATATTTGTACGCACAATTTTTGTTAAAGGGTACTCAGACGGATCCTTTGCTGCTCGTACTTTAGCAATCGAAAAGTCAAGTATGAAAAATCAACACGCGAATTGGTTTTAAAAAATTCCTCAAAGTTTCGCTGCTTTTAATCATTCGCGCATTTTTCTCGCCACATTTCACTATTAAAGTGTAATTCACAAAGATTTTGCCTGAGCTTCTTCTAAAATTATTGCTTAAGTTTTTCCAGTACAAATTTGAAAAATTGTCAGCAGTTTTCGAGAATAAATTTGAACTTTCAAACTTTCCTATATATAAATTTTCAAGATTTCCAACCTTTTCCAACACAAATTCGTAAAATTTTCAACTGTTTTTGAATACAGATTTGTACAATTTTCAACAGTTTCCGAGGAGAAAATTTGCAAAATTCTCAACCTTTTCGGAGTACAAATTGTAAAAATTTTCCACATTTTCCGAATACAAGTTTGTGAAATTTTCAAAAATTGTTATGATAATTTTCTAAAGTTCAAATAAAAATTGTAATTTTTATTTGTTAATTTTAAATATTTTTCAAAATTTTTATTAGTACATTTTTCAAAATATTAAATATTGTACTGTACCGTTTCTGCAAAATTGTGGATAACATTGTCATATGTCAATTTTGACATTGCCATTGGTCAGGGAAATTTGTTTAAAGACCTGAAAAAGTCAGGGAAGTTGATTATGAAATTTCTGGGGGAACCCTGTAAGAAAACACCCTCTTAAGTGTAAACTTCTGAATTTTCAGCTCCTGTGTTTTTGACCAGAATGTGCATTTATGCCATCTTGTTTCCTACGTTCCCTTAAAAATTCGTTCCAAAATTGACTGTAGGATGACTGCACGTTTTAATCTTGACATGTTAACGAATGGCACACGTAGACTTAATTGCCCTCCCGAAACGTGTAAGGTGCTGGTCTTTAATGATAAACGATGCTCCGAGTCGTGTGACTCTGTTCGTCATTTCTGTATAAAAAAAAATTGAAGTCAACAACCTTTCCCTAGCCAAGAATTTAACCTGCCGAACAACTTTTAAGATGCTAGCCTCGTGCGTGAAGGGGGCTTCCCTCATTTCGGGGAATCTGCGGGTTTTTTTTCCGTTTTTGGTACTTGAACCTCGCATTAACGTGTCATTTGCCATGCAACAGTCATTAATGCAAATTAATTTGTCGTTATTAGGTGCCTACGAATTGGTCCGACGCTTCGGTGTCACTATGGCAGACTGGGCACTCGCTTGAGCGTGAAATGACCACGTGTCTGCGTTTTACCAAATTAGCCATTTGAGTTGATTACGGCCTTTGCGGCTTCTCCAGCTGCGTTGAATGAGAGATAAAGCCTGGAATGGTAATCTTTTCAAAGTCAATTTTGTTGAAATTAATGTGGAGTTGCATTCGTGGAGTCTGTGGAGTCTGACCTCGTGATCGAAATGATCGGATGTATATTTTATTAACACAGACTTATATGTATTGTACATGTGTAGTACGTTTTTGTGCAAATTTTATGGAAAAAGCAAAGAAATAAAGTTAAGTGAAACTAAAGTTGGGAACACACCAAGGAAACTGAAACTTGGTTTGGGAAACTGGACTGCAAGTTTCCAAAAGGTGGCGTTACCTGGCTTTCCGAATTAATTGTATCCAGGTTCGGTAACTGAGTTTATCTGTTTCAGTTTGGTTTCCTTTGGGGTGTTACCACCTTTACATTCACTAACGCTATTTCTTTTCTTTATCTCTTGTTTTAGACAGATAAACTGACCACAATTTTGGTTGTTACCTAATGGCACTCTGCAAATATCAAAAAAGGGTGTTAATTATGCAACAATTTCCGGTATTCGATTATTGCAAAATGAAATTATTTTAAAAGAGGCTGTAAACTAACGTTTTATCGTTTTGAAAAGAAAAAAAAAACATTTATCATTACGTATTATTTTTAGCAAAACTGTCTGTCTTTTGAATATTTTTCGTGGATTTACGATTTTCTGTTTGCCATACACGCCTGCTGGGTCAATGAATGTTTCTGCAAAACGGGCAATTTGAGGAAAGTAGAAATATAGATTGCTCCAAAAATAACTGATCTAGGCTGAAATGATGCTCACTTCTGCCAATTGCCAAAGTTGTTGAAACAAATCTTTTTTAAGTATTTTCAAATGTTCATTTCCAATATAAACTCAAGCCAAACATTTGAATGCTAGTTTTGTTTAAAATAAACACAGACTACTTAGTGATTAAGAAGGTGATCAGAAAGTTTCCGGATTAGAAAAAAGGGTAAGCAGATTTCGAATTGTTCGGTATTAGTTGCTCAAAATATTGTAAAAATAGAAATTCATACAACAAGCCAATGAACTGAGGCTTAAAAGCAACAGCAACTGTCAGGAAGTTGAAAAACACGGTGAAGAAATCCATGATATTGCAAAAACTCAAATCCGCCACTGGAATTTTCAAGTAAAAAAGTTTTTGACAATTCCGTTTCAATACAATGTGCAATGTTTTGCTGTAAATGGTGTTTTTTGTGACAAAATCCTGACAAATTTATACGGTTTTTTGCTCCTGTCCAGCTTGATTCCTCGTCTCTTGAAAACGTTCGCTTGACCACATCTGCCTGGTCTAGACCTCAACGAAAGCGCACGCTAGGGAAGGATTTTCCCAGCAAACAATTTACAAAAATAGGCGAATGTCCACCAATTTCCTCATCTTATTAAACGCACGAATAAAAAAGGTAAATGTTTTGAATCGTCGACCTAGACGCCGAGGGCGCAGTTCCCACAATAATCGACGGTGCCTCTCATGATTTGAGAAGTAATTTCTTCCGAATTGGAAAATGGGAGGCCAAGAAACAAAAAAAAAAAAACAATAGCGTGAAATTATAACCAAGTGCAGGAGAGTACGCCCCCGCAAAACAATGACCATGCGAGGGTGGGTTGCACGTCCGAACGCGTTAGTTAGCATAAATGGCGTAACAGAGTTGGTTCTGGAAGGTCAGATTTGTCTTCGGTACATACTACTATTGGCGAATGCTTTGAAAGCGTCTCTTAGTGTAGGATACTGTATTTTTTTAATTGTACGATTTTTTTTGTTTGCACGGAATGTAGAGGTGTATTTGCAAGAATACACTATGGCTGCCTGACAAATAATCTGGTGTCTTTGGAATGCTGATTGGTTGTGCTTTTCTCATCATAGAAGTACTGCATATCCTAATCTCCAGTCGAACTCATTATTTATTCCAATTTTGACGTCATATCTTTGTAGGCTACTCTACATATATAAAGTCATGTTAATTTTAATAGAATCGCCGTCCAGAATTTTAGGATAATTGAGTGGAGTCTTTGGGCATTTTTCAAAGATAGCATTCTTCATAAAATTAAATGTTTTATTTCTATAGTTAAGTTTAGGGGAAACTATAAATTAGCAATTTCATATTTTTAAAATTCCCAGGAATTATGTTTCCTGTTGCATTTATTGGTCACTAGAAAATCGTTAATGAAAATTAATGATTTCGAAAATATTTGATTTTGGTAGAAAATGGATCACTTGAAAACTCAAGGAAATGCTACTTCTGCGTTGAGAAAAAATTTGCGTAATTACCAATAAAATGCAAAGGCCCCCTCAGCCCCCTATATAACTTTGAGAAACTTAATTTTAAATTTGATTTGTCGTGGCTCTTTTCTGCACACCAGTTTCCTTACTATTATCCCCCATAATGGGGAAATCAACCCTTAGTTATAAAAATGCCATTAATGTTTTTATGCATTTCTTAACATTTGTTTGACATGTTACCGCATTAACCAGACTAAGTTTGTTTGTTCTTATCTCATTTTCAGATTTGTAGCTATGAAAGTTTGCCAGAAGCCGGCTCTGTGAAATCTCCTCTTGCCAGTCCATCATGTAAGGAACGTGTGAGTGCGCTGTCAAACACATGGAGCTGAAGGTGTGGGTGGAGGGCATCCAGCGGATAGTGTGTGGCGTGACGGACGCCACCACATGCCAGGATGTGGTGTATGTCCTAGTGCACGCCACTGGAAAGACCGGCCGCTTCATGCTGGTGGAGAAATGGCGCAACAACGAGCGGCTGCTACCCCCTCATGAACACCCCCTCAAGGTACTCTCCAAATGGGGAGAATATGCCAGCGATGTGCAGTTGGTGCTGCGGCGCTCAGCCATGGAGACCAAAAGCGAGGCGCCGGAAAGCGGCGGCACTAAGACAACTCAGGATTCTTTCCACGATTTCTCTCCACCTCCGTCGGGCAGCGGTACCAACAACAAGTCACAGGCTCCGTCAACTGGCAAAGATGGTCCAATCAGGAAATCTCTGACGTTCAGTGGCGGAAGGCCCAACCACGGTGATGCTGCTATCGCACCCAAGGAGAGGCGCGATTGGAGCGAAGTGCCACGGGGTGTGGTTAAAGGCGTGCCCCAGCAGATGACTAAGGAGCAGGAGGCACCACCCAAGGAGTTTCACTCACCGCCGGGCAAAGATGGCAGGTCGGTCATCATGGATTCGGTCAATACGAACGAGTTTTCATCCTCTGCACATGGCATGGCGCAACAGATGTGCCGTGGCAAGGGCATGAATTATCCGCAAAGGACTTCCAAGATCCCAGGTCCTCAGGTGTCTGGCTGCAGTCATCAACCTGTGCATGCTGTAAGGTCAGCAGATGCGGCAGTGGGCCCGCCACAGGGGCCGCGGATCTTGCTGCCACCCGACGTTCTTCGGCAGAACGGGGCGAATGGGCCGCGACTGATCCGTGTGGCCGGAGAGCAGAATGTGAGCATGCCGTCTTCGAAGCCGCCTTGTGGTTGGTCTCCTAGTCAAGAGCCACGACCAATCACGAACCCGAACGGAGATAGCAATGGACAATCCCCCAAGCAGGCTCCGCAAGGCTCGTCCCCACGAACAATGTCCAACTCGAATGGGGATGGGCCCAAACAGATGCCTGTACCATCGTCGGCACGCCGAAATGAACCACATAATCCCCGCGTGCAATCTGAGCAACACACGAATCAGTACAGTGGTGGTGGTGGTGGTGGCGGCGGCGGCATGTATGGTGGCGCTCCCGTGACTTCGCCGCCAAATAATCAGTCGAATGGGCCTTACGGATCTGCTGGGTCAAGGACTCTTGCGGCGCCACCGTCCGTTGGCCCCAGCAACAAGGAATCGTCGTGCAATAATGGTCCCTATTCTCAACGCTCACCAGCCTCTAATCCCGTGCCCATACACATGGGGACGCCTAAGTCGCGACGTAACCTGCTGAGTGAGTTCAAGCGTCACGACCTGGAAGAGGAGCTCCGTGAAGACACTTTTCTAGGCAGGGGCCACCAGGAGAGGGTTGTGTATGATGCTCGATACAGGGAACTGGTCAGGCTCATTAACCTGCAGAGGGAGAAACTCAGCCACCAGCAAGTGGATCTCACACAGTTTGATGCAGGTCTGCTTTTGAAATTTCTTTTTTTGATTTGTGAATGACATGTGAGCCCCAGTGCCCAGTGCCCGTGCTGCATGAAAATAAGACCGAAATTTGATGCACCAACTTCTTGATATGTGCAAAATGTTGGTGCTCCATGCCGGTGTACCGGACTGCGTATATCTGGCAGCAATTCTGGCATCTTTGTATTAGAAATAAAAACCGCATTATTTCCCTCAAAATTGATGAATAAAAATCTCTTATTGATGGATTATCAGTTTTTAATCAAGAATGGAAAACGCATTGTTTTGCTCAGTAGTTGTTTCCTAAAATATTGGACTTGCTGTTAAAATATACCTTATTATCTTTGAATTTATCATATTTCTTAATGGTGTTCTTTAACGAGTCTTCACTTTTGTTTTGTGTAATACAATGTCGGAAAGCTTAAGCATTGGCCATAATTAGGAAATAACTAACTTAGAGCTAAAGAAATCAAAATTTCCCTGTCCATTCTTTGTTTTCTTGTAGGCTACTCATGTTGAGAGTATTACAAGAATCTCATCTTGCTTTTTCTCGTGCATTCAGAGATATTATATTGGGAGGAGAAACAGAAAGACCATCAGCGCCAGATCGAAGTCATCGAAAGGGAGATCCAAAAGAATGAATTTTGCGGCCGGGACGTGGATGAGGAGATTGCACAATTGGACAAGCTCCATTTGGACGATGAGCTGGAGATCGGAAGGCAGCAGGAAAAGATGCTGCAATCGGAGCTTACGCTTTTGCGGTCGAAGCTGTCCAACTGTGAAACTGAGCTGCTGCAGTGCAAGAACAAAATCCGGTAAGGTGCAGTGCTAGTCCACGCCAATTTTTAAAATTCCGGACCATCCGGACCTATTCACTGATGGTTTGATAACACAGATTGTTGTTGGACGACATATCAGAAGACAAACGCTGGATTTCCAAAGAAGACGAAGACAGAAAGCAACGGGAAATGGCCATGCTGAACGACATCGAGGAACTGCAAAAAGAAATCCAAGAGGTGTTCAAAGGATACAATTCAAAGGTATGTCATTCTTGTTTTCACAGCTGTTATGAGAAGAATGAAGATTGGCGATGGAATGAATATAGCCAAAGTAAAGAATCAGAAGCCTGAAGGCTCTTGGGGAAAAAAGCTCAAAGATCAACTCACAAAATAATTATATTTTGTGAGAAATATTGTTTTCACAAGAGTGATTTCATGTTTAAGAATTGAGACCTATCAATTTGTGTTGCGGTGCAGATTTAAAACGACACTAACTTCAAATATATATGTCTTGGTTTAAATTTAGTAATATCCCAAGAATTTGGCTTGGATTTCTAATTTTTTTTAATGCAGTTTTTGTTTTAAGATAAAGGTTTTCCTTATTAGTCAGATATTTGCACAAAATAGTTACTTCACTGAAACATTGAGATTAAAGTGAAAATCTTATTTTGTGATTTGTAAAGATGAATTCATGGGAAAAGGTAGAGCAGGACGTTCACCGACTGGAAATGGCGATCGCGGATAAAAAGAAACAATTGGAAGGATTGGTGCACGAGTTGAAGGAGGCCAATCTGGAGTCGTTGGCATTTACTCCCGCAGAGGAAATCAGGCATTTATTAGAAGGTAAAATGGTCAGCCAGCGCCATTCATGTGAATTTATACTGCTACAAGTTTTTTTTAAATGTTTTACTTTTGGAAAGCATTAATTTATTTGCTTTAATCTTGGGAAATCAAATTTTTTGGGAGGAATTGGTATTTTTGGGGAGGAAAATTCAGGATTTTAATTTTGGAAATGAAAATTTTAAAACTAAAATTGGTTGTTAATGTTGAAATATTTTCCCTTGGGATTTTTTTTAATGTTTGTTTTCTTAAAATGTTGAGTTTTTGGCGGCTCCTTGTTTTTAATTTATATGGGGCTGGTGCACATTAGGAACTTCAGTTTAAATTTTTGAAAGGATTTTTTTTGGTTAAATGGGTTATTTAACTACGGTAATATAATATTATATTTTGGGGGATTTTTTACAATTTTTGAAATTTAAAAAATACGGGTCTATTTTGTTATCAAAGCAAAATTATTTTTAAAGTTTCTTCCCACAAAATAATTTGCTTAAATTTTTTCGAAACTTTGGATTCAGTTTTTCCATTAGAAGATTATTTCTGGAAATTGTTGACTGACTTTTTTTATTTGGCTTTCAGGTGGAGCTCCCAAAGGTCCAGGTAGCTCCCGTAAAATCGTGGGCTCGCCCAGGCAACTAGAAAACGCTGTTCCTACTAGCAAAAACCCCCATGGAGTGTGGGTGTGAGTTCTGTCTTGCTCTAATATTCAACTGAATTGGAGGTGCGTTGCCTATGTTTCAAAAATCTTAAAATGGTAATTATCCCAAATTTACCGACTCTGCCCCACGGAATGTGCCACTTGATTAATCATTATAGTTGGTGCATTTCATATACCGATTATAAGTGCGCTAACTATAAAGCTGCCTCTGTGGTAACCAGCTCTCGTTAAAAACAAAAGCCCTGACGGTTTTTTTAAAATTCTAGAAACATGTGCAAGTGTCTTGCAAAATTTCTGAAACATACGCTAGTGTTGATAAATTACATGTCTAAATTTTGGCTTGCATCTGAAATTTGGAGAAAATCTAGAAGTCGGCTTAGTATTTTATCTATGTTGGTGTCTTCATAATGCAGCACAGTTTCTGTTTAATTCTTTTGAACTAAGTGAGGTGCATGTCCATGTTCACTAAAAAAGGCAAAGCTCTGTGAGGAAACGTGCTTTTTTGCACATTGCAAGAACAAAAAAGAATTCTGTTAGGAAGCTTATTTTATCAATGCTCTTTTTATGAGGGCAGTCATGTTCAAAATAATGTCTATTTTTTGTGCTATTTCAGAAAGAACACATTTTGCTATGCTAAGAAATACATGTTTAATTTTATTTAACAAGAAACCAATTTATCTGACTAAGATGAAAGAGTGAGATTTTTGCCATCTTTTTGCTCCTTCAACCTTGTTTCTTGATTAATTTAGGAAAAATATAGATCTTGCGTTAGGTACTAGTTCAAGCCTGCTGTTGTTAGAAGTGAGGAGAAGCGCGTCTCTCTGTAGAAATTGCCACAAATTTTATCACTGCTTGCACGTGTTGCTTCCACAATTGAAAAAACAAAACGAGAAACGTGTTATTGTGCCAGATTTACTTTACCAAACCCCAATTTTCACAAATTTTGCAGATTGGCGCAAAATTTGTCGAAATTTTCGGGAAAGTCTCTCAATGATTTTATTGTTAGCTTTACATAGAAAGGACAGGATTTTATTAGTTCTTTCCCATATTTTTTATTTAAGATATTACTCATTTTTCGTAAATTCAGATTGACAATTCTCACTTTTTGAATTTTATTTAAAATATATTTTACTCTACCAAATAGTGCGCTATAAGGTGGCCGAGGGGATGAGCAGTTTAGGTAATTCTCAAAAAGATACTAATTCCGAAATGAAATATGAAATTTGAAAGATGCTCAAAACTGGTTTCAGAAAAGTTGTTTTTAGTATTTTTAAACAAATCGAAACTTCAAGAAAGTTGCATCAATGTAAACCGTTGATGTCGTTGAATATAGTAATGAACCAAATGTAACTAATACTTTTTAACAAACAGCAAATGTTTTGCCTGGTAACTGTAAATTTCAGTGCAAAAATGAAGTATTGTTTGGGTATATGATATGTAGAACCATATTCTCTATCCGTTAAAAATTTCATTTCCTACATAATGAATTAATTCTGCTCTTATCAGATTCAACATAACATGTTTAATTGCATATTTACACCCCTTGGTCACCAAAGCCTCTGGGTCATCTCGTACTTAAGTAACCCGCAAATGCAGAGTTACACTGACATAAGACATGTAAATAAAACTCTTCTTAATTATTCTACCGAAATGCCAAATGGTCTCAACTTCGAATATTTGACCAACGAATTTCATGTCGCTCAGCATAGAGCAATGAGTGAAATTGTTATATCCTTAGATATTATTTGTATTTAATGTTCCTTATTCTTTTCCGACACGCTTTTTTGCCCTTTTGTTTTTTATCATTTTTTAAAAAAAAAACTGGAATCCCTTGCCAATAAATGAAATTTTATCCTCCTGGATTCAGTCGATGTAGTATTTAATAAAATGCTCTTTTATGTTTTCAATTCGTTTTTACTTATTTTAGACAAAACTTATGCCATAAGGATAGTTTTAATTAACTCTTATTTTTAAACCAAATCCATTAATTCAAATAATTTTTTTAATTGCTATAATTGTAGCTATGTAAAAATAATTTAAAGTTGATCTTGCACAAAATGGTATGTATATTCGAAATAAAATATTTATCTAGAGATATCAAATATTAAGGTGTTGAAGTTGTTACTTATGGCGAATTTTACTTGTCCAAAAATAGTACACTCGGAGCACCCGAATGTACACTGGGGTACTCCCGGAGTGGCCCTGGAGTACACTCGGGTACTCTTTTTGGACAAGTGAAATTCGCCATTATAAACCTGCGAGCAACTTTCAATGGAATATAAACTTTTGGTATTAAATTTGGAATTTAGAATAGATCAGATCAACATTTATTTTTCAATGGAAGGAACAATTAAAGTTTTAAAAATGATATTTCTCCCAAATAGCATATTTTTATATGAAATTCAATTTCAATTCAACTCAGTACTCTACTATCAGTAAATGTTGTATTAAAGTATAATAATTAAATATTTATTAGATGTAATAACGCTCACCCTGTATATTAAGGAAGTTTGTTTGCAGCGCCATCTATTGGCTAGTTTTGTTGAATGGCGGGAAATTCGTTCTAAAGTAAAATGGCTGCCATCTTGCTGATGAGATGTCCTGGTTTCACTTTATTCAGAAAGTATCTCGGACTTTTTAGTTAGTTTTCCAGATTCAACAGAAGGTACATATAACGACCGTATATATCCAATTTCGTAGTTTTGTAGAATTTCCTAACTTAAGTCCTGTTTTATGCTGCGTATCATAAAGCTGGTAGACGCCAAGGAAATTTTGTTTCCGAGACTGGAGCGCAAGTTTCCGAATCGTGTGTTAACCGGCTTTCTCTATTGTGAATTTACAGTTTCGGAAACTAAAGTTTCATTAAATATTACATAAAAGACATAATTAAAGTTTACTTAGTGTAGTACTTATAGCTTTAAACTTCGTTGGCTATAATGTTATGGGGAGATTAAATCTGATTCTAATAATCAAGAAAAAAGATCTAATAAATATTACGTTAATTAAAACAAACTACTTCGTTAATTCCCTATTTATTTTTAGGGGTACTCAGAAAGAATACTTACGAAAGCCACTTTTGACAGTCGTAAATTACATGTACAAAATCGACGCTCAAATTGGTTTAAAAAATTCACTCTGATTGTTGATTTTTAATTGAAGTTCTTTTGTACACGTGACTTCACGACAGGCAAAAGTGCCATTCGTAAAGCTTCTGCCTGAGTACCCTAATAATTATAAATCACATTAAAATTTGTAAATAATCGTTTGAAAAAGTGCTATAACAGCTGTTCAATGTGCCATACATATTCTTGATATGATTTCGCAAATTTTTCATCTTTTTCGCAACAATTTTCTTCTTGAAAATTAAAATTTCCCTTGCATATTTGACACATTCATTCATCATACGTACCGGTAATAAGGAAAGCGAACTACAGTTAGCAAAATAATTCATAAAGATCCACGTTTTATTTTCTCACATATTTTAAAAACCTTACCATTGCAGATACATGCATTTAATCAAAGCCGAACAATAGTAGCAACGTCTTTTCCTAATCAGCATTGGTCATCTCCTGACCATTAGACATCAACTCAATCCACTTTGGTCACTTTGAGAATCCAGCGCTGTCAAGAAAACCCTACAATAGCCGCTGTCACACGCACAAGAGTACCACTAGCCAATCTTGTGCAGAGTTCAGCAGCTAATGCAAGGCCTCTGGTCAACCATGACTGGTCTATGTAACGTCCATCGGCTAATAAAGGTATGGCACGAATAGATATAAAAATTCGTAAGATTTGCTGCTTTAGACAGTGCATTCAAAACACATTCATTCACTAAACAAAACCAACAAAAATCTTCGGCCATTGACACTTGCGCAGTCTTTATAAAAGTAGTCCATCTGGTCACCTGGGGGGCTGTCTTGTGCCGCTCGGACCGGCCAAGATTGACTGGAGCACTGGGCGGCAAACACGAAGCCAGTTTTTCAGGAAAAATAAGAATGGAACATTCATGTATAAAAAAGACAAAATCAGATTGTCGTTGGTGAACTGGAAATGTTTCAGCAAATGCTTTATAGAGCGTGTATCAACAGATTTAAATGTGTAGTGGAAAACTAAAGTTTTCTCTGCTGATGATGACAACTTGAATTTGTGTATGGAATTTTTTTAAAAATTCAGCTAAAATTTCCAAACTTCTAAGGTTTAGAAAAATGTTTTTTCCAGCTAGATTATCATTAGGCTTTCGTTATGTGCTGCAAGACGTCTTTCCTCATGGAGAATGTGTTATTTTGGGATTCTGTTTAATTTTTTACATCATTTTCTAACTCGAATTCAGTTCTCTGCAAATTTCAGATCATGATCAAGAGACTGACAAGTTCACAACACTTGTCTAACTTGTCTATCTGATAGTCTTTTAGATAAAAGACCAAACAAAATAAAAAATTGTTTCTTGTTTTAGTGCCTGAAACTTGAACACACAATAATTGAAGCATCCAAGAACCTAAACCTTTATAACTCATTTTTCGGCACAAAACTGCACATTTACGTCAATCTCATATCCCAAATGGATTCCGAAATAACCTATGAAACCTCGCTCTTATGACCGTTGACAATGTGAAATGGATGAATTTCAGTCCACCAACAGTTGATTTTGTATGCAAATGGCGGATTGGTTTATTTTGTTGCGAAGGGATATATCGAGGGATAAAGTGGGCAATGCAACGATGTTTGCAGTTATTTTTCTCTGAAAAGATAAAAATCAAGAAATAAGAGAGTAGCATTTAGGATAACAATGGGTCCTTGAATAAATTTCAAGTGCTGATGCCAAACAATAGCTCTTTACAACTACAAATATTCGAGTTCAATTTTCCTGACGACCAATATTTCAAGGATATTTTATCGATTAAAAGCGACTAAAGGTAATCTCATTATTTTTTTAATAAGACATTTAACCAAATATTGTGTGATCTGAACAAAGTCGAAATTTGTAGCTATTTTAATCTCCTATATTTTACATACATGTACTTTAAAACTGCACGTCATTATATGAAAATAATAAATATAATACGTGTACATTTGAAAAATTTTAGTAAACAGAATGCATTAACTATCTAAATATCCATCTTCGAATGATATCGTCTGAGAATTTTATTAAAAATCGGTAAATGCTTGGCTAGAAAATGTTTAGGTTAAAAGGAAATATCTGAATAATTTCGAAATACTGCACATTCTATTCCAAAATACTGGAGCAATAACTCTGGTATTATTTGTCGCTGTCTGAACTAAATGTATCACGTGAGAAATATATTGAAAATTCTCATTTTATTGTCCTATTTTTAAAAAAATATTTAAGGCTTTGTACATGTACATGTTCTGTTTATGCAAAAGTGACACGTTTATTTGGGCAAGTATGCAATTTTATCGCAGTACGTTTTTAAGGACAATTCATACATTCTACATATCGAATGGGTGCAATTTTATTCCTTTTGTTTTCCGAATTTTTTAAATTATTATCTTGGGTGCATTGATAAAATATAATAAAATTGAATATTAAACATTTTTAGAAATAAAATTAAGTATACTGTTTTAAAAACATCCTTGATTTTCATTGCAAAATTCATGCAAAATATCATACATCAGCTCCTTCATGCATATACTGTACCGGTATTAAAAATGTGGTCATATCATCACATATACAGTGTATTGGTCATTTTTGTCACATGCCATAATAAACGTGGATTTGCTGTCATAAAAAATTGATGTCCCATTTTTATTTAAACCTTGCCTCTAAATTTGCATGGACTTATTCCGCTATTGGTTATTTTTAGACACATGATACAATATAAAACCTTTTCTTTTTTTTAATTTTATCCAAACCCAATCCCAATTTGCTAAAGCCACTATTATTGCAGGGTTGCCAAATTAAAAAAAAATCCTTGTTTTCACTAATAAACCACGAGGAGTAGAGAGACCCCCATCATCCAAAGCCCCCTGACCGAGCTACCATTTTTATTTAATTGTCTTTCATATTTTTACGATGCCAATAAAATGTTTTTCTTGAACTTTGATGGACCCAAGAGCGTGAAACGTTGCATAATTGAGGATATTTTTAGGGCACATAAGCCTGCGAGACAATGAGATTTCGCAGGGAAATACCGAGTAATTACGGGGTGATTTACACGACGGTATTAAACTATCAAATTTCCGAGCAATTAATGGGCCCCCTAAAACGATATTTATAGAGGGCCATGACCACTGTCCCGAATAAACCCCGTGTTATCAACGACCGTTTTTTTGCACAAACCCCCTTGTAACTTTTTACGAATAAGTTGAATAAGTTGGCACCCTCAAAGTGACCAGATTTTTGCATTAATTTCGCTCTGGTTTGCAGACCTTAATTCATCGACCCCATTCGGGATAATCAAATTTCCTCTCAATTTGTATTTCTGAAATTAGCGTCCTTCTTATCGGCTTCACATATTATTTACGTCATACGAAACAGCAATGCCCGAAATTTAGCAGATTTTGCTGTCGTAGCAACAACTCGCTAATAGTGTTAATGAGGTATTTTTTTTCGAATACTTTTAATTATGGTGAGCAGTAGTGGTTAGTTGCGAGTTGCTTTTTAAATACTTTTAATTGAGTCGTAAATGCAGAAACCTGTTTTCTTTTTGCACATTTTAATGCTCGCATCCCATCGGCGCACGAAAATATTAATAATAAAAATTGACGGGGGCCATTCATAGTTCTTCCTGAATGTGTGCAGTATGAACATTTAGGTGGTGTCAGTAAATGGCTACTGGCTAAATAGCCGTAGCAACTTTCCGGAAGGGCTAAGCTAGGCGGCCATTTTTAAATGTTTCTACTGTTAATTGTTTACCATTTCAGCTTTCAAATCAACTTTTGCAATGCAATACACATGTATATGAAAAGCCTCTCTCTGATGTAGTTTTTTTTGGTATTTTCTGGATATTTTTTTTTAAATATTATCGTTTATTTACAAATGAAGTCATCTTCATGTGGTCGGTAAATAAAAATGAATAGGTAAACGACAACACGACCAGCAGCATTTAGCATAGCAACGTTTCTGGACCATGTCACTTTATTCAAGCTCTAAAGTAAAACATATATACAAATACAAATGGTCAGAACATGAGAAAACATGTAAAAACATCCATGGAGCATCCAAATTTAAACACAGGAAAATGTAGAATACAAATGCTCTTAGCGCTATGTGCACTTTAATTGCACGCGCGTGCAGCAAAGTAAAAAACATCCAATAATTAAAGTTAGATACAGGTACAACACAAACGCGCGCACTGTATACACTAGATACAGTTATAAAATACAAGTCATCGAAAGTAACGAGAACAAACGATACACTATAACGACAAATTTTTTTTTGGTAATTTAAATTTTATATTTCACAATTGTTTGTATGTTTGTATGCGTGGCGCAATAACCACGTGTCAAAGCTGAAAAAAATATTAGGAAAAAACATAACAAAACTCATAAACATAAGAAAAAAAAATTATCGTAAGTGTATGAGTCGTTTGTTGTCGTTACTTTCGATGACTTATATTTTATAATTGTATCTACTGTATACAGTGCGCACGTTTGTGTTGTACCTGTATCTAACTTTAATTATTGGATGTTTTTTACTTAAATTGCTACGCTGCACGCTATATGTGCATTTGTAGTCTACATTTTCCTGTGTTTAAATTTGGATGCTGGATGTTTTTACATGTTTTCTCATGTTCTGACTATTTTTATTTATATAATTTTTCCTTTACGGCTTGAATAAAGGGACATTGTCCCGAAACGTTGCTAAGCTAAATGCTGCTGGTCGTGTCGTCGTTTACCTATTAATTTTTATCGTTCATTATTTTGGTTTTTAAAAATATGATTAATAAATCCCACATACATACAGCATATATCGCTAAGGGATCAAATCGATAAATATGGAATTAATTATGAAGCTGCAGTGCTTGGAAATGGAAAACTTTCCCTTGTATGTTTGGACGATCGAATTATTTACTAATTTGAAATTTCATGAATAGGCCTATGCCAAGAAACCCAAAATAATCGACACTTCAATTAACGGTGTTAGACAGCAAAAAACAAAAAATATGATAGAAAACGTTAATCAAAAATTAAAAAATTAGTAAAAATTAAACTAATGTTGAATCTAGTAAAATCACAAAATTTTGTCTTATTTTCAAACCGAGTACAATATTTATCAGATACCGGTATTCAAATTATTTTAATTTTGCTTTACAAGCATAATGTGTGACCCTATTTAAAAAGGAAAACGTCTATAGTCGGGCTCCATAAGAGGTGCAAACTAATACTTCAAATATATCTTAACTTATTAACTTAGAGCGAGTTTCTTGCAGTTAATGCAACCATTAACATGTTGCACCCCCGCTTCAAAAGTTTATAAGATATTGTAAGAGGCGCAAACTAAAACTTAAAATATATTTCTAGCTTATTTAGTAGAGCGAGTATCTTGCCGTTAATGCAACCATTAACATATTGCACCCCCGCCCCGCTTCAAAAGTGTCACAGTTCAAAAATTGTCAACTTCCGGTTAAGATGGCTTTAAGTTAAGGAAAATGAGCTCTAAATTCAGTAATAACGACATATCTGAGACTTACATATATTCGGCAGACAGTGTTGTCACTTTATTTCACCTAAATTAAAACTTGCTTTATTTCGACACGAAAAACGTTGAATTGTGCCACTTCTCCTATATGAGAATGCATTTTGAAAATCACTCCAGGAAAAGAAATGTTTACTCATGTTGCTAAGCTTCCTCTAATCTTTACTGCTTTTTATGGAAACAGGAAAATTAGGGAAACTTTTGTTTCTGTGCACATAATCCCATAAACAATAATGAACTTCATTCCTCACTCATCGTATATAGAAATAAGTTGAAGGAACACTGGAGGAAACATATATAAACTTTTTGTCGTTACTTGTTGCCAGTTGTTTATGGAAACAATAACTTATGTAAACAATTATGTAGGCAAAAAATTATGTAAACAATTTCTGGAATAAAATTATGTAGACAATTTCTAGAATACAATTATGTAGACAATTTCCAGAATACAATTATGTAGACAATTTCCAGAATACAATTATGTAGACAATTTCCAGAATACAATTATTTCTAGAATACTAGAATTTCTAGAATACAATTATGTGACAGAACTTATGGAAACAATTAGCAACAAAATCGTTCCTCCAGTGTGGACGTATCTTGATATTAGATGATTTGAAGTTTGACAAAAGTAACATATACATCATGGACTTACCTAATAATAAGAATTCCTGTTGGCTTCCATCGACTCAAATCCATTTCGTTAACATTAATTATAGGATGACTAAGGATGTAATAACATTTCGAGGAAGACCGGTTTCTTCTTATGAATAATTCACGAATTAATGTAAATTCGATTAATTATCAGTGGCAAAATCCATTTGAAAACAACGTCTGCACTGAACAGAAGCGTTCATTGTTTTAAGCTCAACTCTTTCGCAGAGAAACCTATTATACCCTCTGCACTACTTGTTTGGGCGGATTAAGTTCGAAGTGAAAAGGCAGCCGCGGTTTGGTTTGAAGTTGCTCGGCTAGACCACTGGTACTACTTTTCCGTTCTCTTTTTTTCTGTCAAATTCGAACGCCGCCATATTCGAAATGCTGATGATCAGCAAATAATTGCGGAATATTAAATAACAAGCGCTTCTCTGGCCACAAATAATGTCGAAGAATGTTAGTGTACAGCAACAAGAACTAATATAAGCCTATCTTCAAGTCTTAGAGTTAACAACAAATAGATAGGTAAGCCTCTCTGCCCTCACTCACTAAATACTGCGCAGATCGAACACGATGGAATGCATTAGATGTTCGTCTTATGATACATGTAATGATGTACATGTATGTTTCAAAACATTAACGGGGATGTGTAAAATTTGTAACAGCGAAGTGCTAGTGAACGAATCCTCCCGCATGAGAAGGAATACAATGTATTGCTACTGCTGTGGATGCACACATGCATACAAATTCGAGGGCGCTAATCCATGTACTGTACATGATATTCTAGAAATTTTGAAAGCATGCAGCTCCTGAAATAAATGATCCTCCACTTTAGATTTGTGATGAAACTCTAATTATTCGTTGCATTTGTAGCGACCACGTGGCGACCCGGAAAACGTCGCCAGTGCGTTTGTTACGATCCCCTATGCGTCATCTGCAT
>JAQGBX010001522.1:0-24441 GCA_034698745.1 Megaphyllum sjaelandicum | reverse complement strand
TTATTAAAAAGGATTAAGGTATTTGTTTCACAAACCTGGATTTGCATCGTTTTGTTCTTGGGGAACATGTCCCCAAAATTTCATATATGACCACATTAATAAAAAACTACATATGCAAATGACGGGGACGGGAGTCTTATGCCGCCTCCTTCCCTTTACTTCAAATGAAATACACAGAATTTACACGGCAATATAAAGGGTACTCAGATAGAATCTTTACTAATGGCACTTTTGGCAGTGGTGACGTCACGAGAACAGAAGCGCATTCATTTGGAATGAAAACAAAAATAACCTTGAAGGATTTTTTTAAACCAATTAGCGTGTCGACTGCCAAAAGTGCCATTCGTAAATCTTCTGTCTGATTACCTCTCTTATCTGCAACTTTTCAGCTGACCCCCACGTACAATACTGGCTGTATACTGTGCCATTATAGGTACTTCTCGAGACATACGTCAGTGTGCGGGGGCAGCATTGGCAACCATTAGCTTCCCACGCTACTTTTTCTCACTACTATTTTCGTCTTTTAATTCATGCATTATTAATCGGAGATTAAATTCCATGCCTATGCCATAGTATACTACTTACCGTAAAGACTCGTGTAGCTAAACCACAGAACGGCGACAATCAAGAAAAGGGCAGCAATTTTAACGAATAAACGATCAAACAATGCGATCCACTTTCTCGATACATTGGCTGACCAGTCCAGTTCGTCTTGCCAAAACCAACCCCGCTGTCGAACATTGTTTAAAGGAGTTTTGTCGAAAGTCAAAATCTGTTTCACATTGCCGCTATCTTTGGACCAAGTACGAGACATAATTTTTAAAAAAAGTACATTCAGATCAAATATTCACTCGCAATATTCGAGCGATGCTCACAACCAACGCACGCAGCATAGAAATTGCCGTGTGACTAAAGACTAAAGTCGCAACACGCAAATATCCCTAAGCTGCAATTTGGAGGCGCGAACTTTAAAAACAGTATTTTTTTTTTCGAATAGCAAGAGTAAACAAAGTGATTGCATTCATCACAATCAATCAAGCGTAATTTTATACGTATATACGACTATAGATATTAGGGCTACTAAGACAGGGGATTTGCCAATCGCTCTTTAGCAGCCGTGCAGTCACGTGTGCAAATTGACACGGTAATTGGTTTAAAAAAATCACTATAGATTATCGGGATTTATAGACCAATTGTTACATTACTTTTACACACGTGAATTCGCATGCAATGATGTAGATGCATACTGCATATTGTTTTAAGCCAATAAATGTACACACATTTTTTAACTGCATTTTCCAAAAAATATAGCGTTTGTTTTTAAGAATAAACGCTATAAATGTATTTTCTTTTAAGAGTCTCCCTGTTGTTTGTGCAGAATATAATACAACGACCAGTAATATATGAATTTAGAAAAAATACGTGTATTTCATCTTGATTTTCTTTTTAAATACATGTACAGTACATGTAATTGGGATAACCTGATAGAAGCTTTGCGAATCACACTTTGGCACCTTCAGTGAATTTTTTAAACTAATTAGCGTGTCGATTTTGCACACATCAATTCACGACTACCAAAGTGTTTGTAGCAAAGTTTGTTTGATTAACAATCTTATAAAGGGTGTCACAAATCCTTCGACATAAGACAAACACCAAAGAAGGCAAAACGACTAAACTTGCTCAATATTTTCCAAACATTTTGGATTTGTAGGACAATCAGTTTCTCTGTCCATCCATTTATGCAGAATATGATATGAAATTCTGTGCAATCTTTCTGAAGCTTTATCATTAACTTAAACGCACTAAAAGAAAACCTTTATCTATACACTGTATTTCATTTTATTAAACAGTATACTGTATAGTATAAACCCTATAGTGACCTGAAATATCTCAGGTTGATGGTAAACCCTACTGCAAATGAAATTACTCGTCTCAAAACAACTAATGATGCATTCCAATTCGTGACACTAAATACATGTACAGGTATGCCACTAATCCAAAGAAATTTGCCCAAAAGAACTCTTTGGTTAGAGCTTGAACAGTATAATCACAGTACGACCACATAACGGAGGTTCGCAGAAGACCAAATTGAACACGCTACAAATGGAGAGTAAAACTTTAAAACTGCATTCTCCTAGGGTTTCTAATTTATAATAAAATTTCCAGAAACTGCAGATAGAGTGGATTCCTGTCGATACTACTATCCCTCCGGAATTAAATATTTAATCAGAGTCCTTTCAATTTCCAGTTATCAGTTTGAAACTCTTTCATCGCCATTTTAATATTTTATTGGCAAGGTTCAGTTTGGGGGGACATTTTAGTTTCAATCAAAGTGGACTTGAAATTGAAACTTCACGTTTGATTAAACTGAAATGAAAAAATATAAAGTACAGTATATCACTCTAGTTAATTGCTAATAACAAGTTGCACCAAACTCGGGTAAGGAACGATAGCGGTTGAAACCAGCTTCTTTTCCCGGATTTAAACCCAGTTTAAAACGTCAATTGCAATAATCGATAATTGGTTCAAGCCGTCACATTCTCTTTAAAAGTTTTATTACGCTTATCTTCTGAAAAAATTCTAAAAATTTAATTCCGAACCATAACTCTAGCAGTTGCGAATATTAAAATTAGCTTGACCAACGCAAGGTCAAGCCAACTCGTTCTTAATTTAATTACACAAACCATATCAGTCTCACATGCAGATGTAGCTGTATACTGTTGGTACAAATTTACTGCGCAAGTCAGAAAAAAATGAGAATTAATCTGCATAAAATGGTCTGAAAGCCAAAAATTGAATTTTTTTTAAATTACGCTTTCTTTTTATGTGCCCATCTGGTCCATTATACAATAATATCGCATGACCATGTGCTATAGGAAGGCGTCCACTTTATACTTTTGACACACATTATCTTTGAAAGTTGAAACGTGTTTGCCATTGAAGGGAAAATTCGGAAACCTGCAGACTAATTACACAATTTAAAATTCAGCTGGGTAATCATCAAATAGCATCATTTATATGAGTAAAGTTAAGTTTAATACATGTATAACAGAGATCCGCTGCAGCTCAATTTGTCTAATTTTTAGCTTCATTCCTGAATTTTGGAAACTGTTAATTATTTATTGAGTCTGGTAAGAATTAATAATTTGTGTTTGGCAATGATTATGCATAATCAGTGCCAAGCACGAAATCCAGGATTCATCATGCCAGAATCAAATTAATAATGGCTATGTATGCTTTAATTAATTACTGTACTGTATACGTATAATAAAATGATAAATGTTGCATTCGCATAAATTTCTTGGTTGCGCTTATGTTTTCTTACGGCATGTTGCTATACAGTACTATTCTCAACATGGATTCCAAAGCATATCATTGAAAAACTCTAAATTCAGTACTCTTTCAATTCGCTTACAACTTTCACGTATAAAGCGGTTCCAATTGAACTTTTAGTTGTCTTATGTAAATCTTCTGTTGCGGTGAATTTAAGACAAAACGTTATAAGTTTGGAATTTGCATAGTGCACGTACATTTTCTGGAAACATCCCACACTAAGGCTGCTCAAGTATGCGCATTTAAACTACATGCATCCTTGCCTATAGTTATGCAAATATAACATAGGCAAGTTGACCTGAAGAAAGAGAACAAAACCACTTCGGGTCAGCCTGCAGAAGAATTGCGAGAGCACTTCGACTACTTGCGAAAATGTCGAGAGATATTTGTCGCTTGATCAGTGTGTCAGATTTTGTCCTTTTTAGTATTGGAATTTGACAGATCTTAAATGCTTTCAGCAAATGTTTATGCATGCTGGTGGCACATCATAGACATGTTCAGCATATGCACTTCCTTTGGAGTAGGCCTACATGTAGCCAATGCGACAAACTTGAAAAAATGTTTTATTCATATATTTTATTCGACTGCTGAAAAAACCTGGTGCAAATAGAGACCATCTGACCACAGTGTGTCAGTTTTAATGTTTCCTTCCAGGTTCCCTTGTTTTCACATCATTTATTTTAAAATTCGAATGTTCTCTTGTTTAAATGAACACAGCAAATTGCTCTATTTTTTGGAAGTAGTTTTTTTTTTAAAGATTTCATATACTACAGTACAAGGACTGCTGGTGATCCTGCTATGGAACGCATGGCACCAAATTAATCTACCAAATTGTAAAATCTCCTATTTTTAAATAAGTCAAATCTACACTATGATGCCTATAAAGTGCACATCTCTTTAGAAGATACATGTAGTACATTGGATTTGGATAAATCTTTTACATTCAAATAAGAGTAAAGTTTCATATAAGCTTCTATAGAAAAATTATTATGAAAGTTCAGTATTAGAGAAATCAGTGTAAACGTCGGATTAAAATCATTATTATGAAATTACAAACTAACACTCTATTGGGTACGTGTACATACACATAATCAACAAACCAAAAACAGCATGAATTTCTACATGTATTTTTTTTTTAAAGAAATTTGTTGTCAGGTGTTTCCTGCAGTGTTCCATAAAATTACTTCAAATATTTCGTCAGAAAAAATTCACTTTTTACTGGAAACAATAACTTTTCATTTCAAACGCACGTTGTGGTCGGCCCACATTTTCAAGAAAATAAATCGAAATTGACTGCAAATAGACATGCAGTGTATACGATTTACAGTAAAATCCACAGTCAATAACGCCATATGCGCAGTAAGGATGACGTGCCTATCAATAAACGAAATCATGATATACTGAATGTCATATCATCAATTTCATACCAACGTCAGCCTTCAGCTATAATAATGAGGACCTTAACTGCTGCTTCGGCCGGTACATCACACGATCGAGCAATCTATTGCAGAATTAACAGAGCAATGAAAGATCGGGCTATCAAATAAAGCCAAAATTGACATGGTCAACCTAGCTCATTGAATCACACTTACTCGCCTGATGGCCTATCTAATCATCGCATACTTCCTGACCATTGGTAATAGAGCTTAAAATCACCGAACATCACAAACTAAATACAATGTGCTGCATAAGTAGACATATTTGAGATCAAATTAATTGAACAACAATAACGGGTTAATCGTAAAGGTGAAAACCATTTCCACGAAAGTAATTTCCTAAGTACCGGTAATGTCACTTACTGCCCTACTCCAAACAACACAAAACCATTTCCAAAAACCCAATACCATACTTATGCAGCATTAGGGGGCGTCAATGAGTGGCTAAATATTCGTAGCCACTATTTAGACTTTGGCTTGCCTGCCCAATTTACCAATTGCTAATTGAGGGACATTTACAAAACACTAACACCACCTACTTTTACTGATACGCCGTTACTTACAGTATGTACTCTTTCCTTCCGGAAATTGGCTACGGCTATTTAGTCACTCGTTGACATCCTATGCTCTTCACAAATGCTAAAGGTTAACAAATTCAGCAAAGTGGGTTAAAATAATATTTTAAAATTGTTTGTTATTCCAAACTTTTGCCTCAAATAGAGCAAGGCGGTCTTTCAGATTATTAGCTTTGAATGAATGGAAGTACATAACTGTATATTCCACCAATTAGAAATCTGAGCATAATATCATATACGCGCCTTAATTATTAATCATCAATTGACCTTACATCAATTTTTCGCATTCAGGTTTTATCAATAGCTATAGAATCTATTTTTGTCCATTGGATTTTTCGATTACTCGGAAACGAGTAATTAAAACATGGACAATGTCGATTTTTAATTTAATTCAAACGCATATGATAAATATAATGGTTATTTTTGTTTTTTTGGAATTTTTACTACCAGCAAGTTTTGGTACAATATGGCAGAAGCGATGGTTTCTCATTTCAATAGGGGATTATATAATAAAGGCAAATTACTTTTTAGTATCCACTTTCAGAAAATTAATTTCTGTTAATTTCATAACGTATGTATATAAGTTTTCGGCAGAAGAAAACTAATTAAACGTTCCCCAAATTAAAATTTGGACTGCTGATAAAATTCGATTAATCCTGTTCATTTTCGAAATATCGATTTTATAGACATTTAACGAAGAGGTTAAAATTTACCGTCTTGCACTTGAAATAAATTACGCTAAACGTGATCGAAATCGATGCTCCACTCTTTGGAAATACACTTTAGCCGTAAATCTCAAGAGAAAGGTGCAAACACTTCAGATATTGCCACTCAAGGCACGAATGAGGTAGTCTTCTAAATGACCATTTAGATCCAGAATCAAATTTCAAACAATTAATTTAACTGTAGCCTGTCAAATTTATTGTTTTCAGTCAATTTTGACACAAACTTCAAGACAAGGAATGAAAGGATCATATGCACGTAGTTGTCCAAAATCATAATACATGTAGAGACAATATCAAACTCATAAAAGGTCCTCCAGTGCATACAAAGTTAAAATCCAACGTTGAAGTACTACAGCAGAATGCAGATTGGCAAACAACGAGTCTCAAGACCATTTCTAAAAACTTAATTTACAATGTAGTTTTTATTGCTATGTAAAATACCATCTCCGCTTGACTAGCAATTTCTGTGCATTGTCTGGTTGTAACATTTTCGAAATTTTTCTAATTTGAGACGTACTCGAAAATACACAAAAACAATGAAAAAATTTAAATGGTATACACTTTAAATAAAACTGAGAAAATTATTCAGTATTTTGTATTGAACCTTATCTTGAGATTCGTGATATTAAGCCTTCGTTTAACTATATCTGAATACTGTTCTACGTCAGCAGTTTTTCTACTGTACTTAGGACGTTTTAGTAGTCTGTCATTCAAATTTAAGTCCCTGTGTCTTTCTGATGTTATTGTAACCATTGATTTTTAAAACATTCATAAGCACATTAAAATAAAATAGGCAGCCCACAATGAACGCCCTATTGTAAAGAGAAATAAACACACAAATTGGTCCTTAAATGATTTCCTATCATACATGTATATTCCGAAGCTTTCATTTTTTGTGGCATTACTCTGAATGATCGTTTCAGGTTAAGTGCAACCTGTTGGGGCGGAGAAGCGATTCTGTCACCATTGTCTGGTTTCGGCCGTCAACAAGCTAAAACGTATTTTCACCAAGTCCAAAAAGAAACATTTAGAGTGGGAAAACTATAGCTAACAAAAGCAATCATTTTCAATTTTGAATGCTGCAATATCTATTGCAAAACGGTAAAAGCTAGGAAATCCCAAGGGACAAACCTGTCACACGAATTCAAGAAATGCACCACAATCCGTAAAAAATGGCCGTCCACGGTATTATCAAACTAGGGCATTTGTACAGGTTGAATGCTTTAAAAAGTGAAAAATGGACCAGTGTCTGAGTTCCATTGACATTTACTCCCTCTATCTCTCATCCATAAATCTAATGTACATGTACATGTAACTAGAATCGAAATGTCTATTTTATCATCATGAATAACATTTATACATGTATGGTACTGCACTTTCTACGCAATCTACAGATAGGTGAAAACCATTGACTACACCTTATTTAATCGACAATTAAATTTCAACGGTCCTTGGTGGCTATCGACAACCACTCATATAGAATCCACAAAAGTAGTAACAGGCTCGAATTAGTTATCACAGATTTTGGGAACCAAAATGGCAGCCAAAGATACTCATGTAATTATAATGCCAGTTGAGAAAGGTCTACCAGTCGTTTTAACCTAGAATCATTAAATGTAAATACATTCATTCAATTACGTACCGCTGTTTTAAATCTAAATGAATTTAGAGCACCAGTTTTTATGTTTTATCTGAAAATTCTGAAGTGCTCTCGTTAAACAAAGTTACATTCAAATTAAATAATGTTCGAAGATAGCTGCTCCAACACGTATTGCGGATCTTATTGAAATTCAAGGAAGACTGGAAACGAGCCGACGACCTAAGAGGTTAAGCCTTGAAAAACCTTCCCGAGTGTATTGCCAAAAAAATCTAAGAAATTTAATGATTCCTTATGGTATAGACTTGGAAGTTTCACTTAAAAGAAAACCGGATTTATATAACTAAATGCCTATAGGGTATTCCAATTTCTGTTTTAAGCAAATTGTTGAATCGGATATTTGCCTTTCATTAGATGACAAACTTTGCTTCGGTTCATACTTGAATTCTTCTGTAAATAAATTATTCTGAGAAATACAGCAACGAGCAATCCAGCATTGAAATTCAAGAGCAGTAACCACTTTTAGTGATTTAAAATAAAGAAACTCGTTAGTTTCCATATCCCAATATTAACTTGGATATTTAACTTTGCAAATATAAAAAAACAGCTGATGCGTTTGTATATACATGTACATGTAATATTCTCGAAAAATGCCAATTTGCCCCGAATTTGTTCAACTTAATCTATGAAAAACAGTTTTTACCGACTGAATTTGTCTCACTAATTAAACAGTTTAAAAACGAATGAGCAAAATACAGTCTACTCGAAGCCATCAACGGTTACGTAAGTTTTTCTTCTAGATTACCTCAAAAGTGTGAAGGATATTAAACTGAGCTTAGTTTTAAATTCACCCAAAATTGAGAAGATATGCTTATAACACTGGCCATTTCTGAAAATAAGAATTTGGTCAAAGTACGCTGCCCATTAAACGAGTACACCACGAACCACGCTTGTAATATACAGTCAAGAGAAGAAGTGTATAACAGTCCATTTACGAGACCATAAAGTTGCTTTCTATTAAGATTTGAAAGCCATTTTACAACTACGAGAAATTTATTTTTCGGTTTTATCGGTTTTTTTTTATTATTTAGTGTTTAATGACTATTATTTATACGTACATGCATGCTAATACAGTGCCTACTTGGACTTTTGCTAAGGAATTTGTAGGCCTACAATGTATAGCAAAAACTGTTTGGTACTTTAGAAATTAACTAAATTCCGTCAATATACCGTTTGCGTCATTCTGCATGTTGTTGATTTTTTTAGTTAAAAAGTTTGTTTGTTTTGGTATGTTGCTATACAAATATTAGAAAAAGAAAGGGAAACAAGTTTTTAAAGATATAGTGTAAACCAAAATTTTAATCCAAGTTTTGATTTTTCCTGATTTTTACACTCTAAACAAACAAAAATGTTAAAAGCGCAACAAATGTGTACACATGTTGTATTATGGTTATTCACAAAAGGAAGCTTTGTAAATCACTCTTTAGCAGGCGTGAAGTCACGTGTGTAAAATACATACGCTAATTAATTAGTTTAAAACACTGCCTCAAATTCACTGTTTATAAACCAATTTATGCATTCCTATACATACACGTGATTTTGCGATTGCCAAAGTGCGATTCGCAAAGCTTCTGTCTGAATAACCCTATTGTATATAGGTTTTCGCAAAAAAGAACAGTACATACTGTAATGTACGCGTATCGTACGTTTTTGCATTTACATTTTATGGGGTATAAATATAAGGTACTTGATTTTCTAAAGGGTATAAATGTAACAGAGTTAAATGTACCACTTTTATGGTATATTACTTAGTATATATATTCTTTTGATACACGTGCTTCATTGCAAATCGCGTTTGAAAAACGTCGTTTGAAAAGGTATTAAAAAGTGCACGATATTTACATCGCTCCAAATCCTAAAATTACGTATAATCTGTGAATCTGGAGTATTTTTTGGAAGATGCAAATGCAATATTCTTAGAGTCAATGCTTTTCAAACTTTTTTCTCTATGTTAATTGGTGCTGGGATATGCATAATCAAATTGTCATACGTCCAATAAACGATATGGGAAATGTTGGCAATCACATAATGCAGTTTAATAAAATGTTTAAATGGATTGGATAGAAAAAAAAAGCTCGGATAGTTTCGCAAAGATTGGGAAGAAAATGTGATATCTGAAATTCTGCAAGAGCATTTTTAAGGGAGGCTTGATGATAAGAAAAATAAAGTACATTATACTGTATGTCCGGATGGGGCTTTCGCACAGTTCAATTTCGCAGTCAATTTTTAATAACATATAGGGACGAATGTTTCGTGGATTTTGCGCTGATAGTCTGCAGAATGGACACAGACTAGCACGGTTTTATCATCGACGCGAATGAAAGCAATATACGCCTGCATACGGATGAGAACACGTGAACAAGGCGCAATTGCAGAAACATTTCTAGGATGGGTACTACATGGAGTACTCGCTGGGAGCAGAATGTACGTCGTTGATGATTCCATGCATTATGCAATTATCAAATTGTGTGGGCTTCTGCGAACCCGTAGCCGAGGCTGTCCTTCACGAAATCCGCTAAACTTTCAATGGGCATTGGTGGTAACAACATTTCTTAACGCATGCGCGCTTGCCCACCAGAAGGCCCTTTCAGCGCCTACCATTGGTGAACATCAACTTATACTGCGGGTATATATAACACGCGACCGATTTTTCGGTTTCAAGACAGAAACTCCAGAGAACAGAATCTGAGCGAGAAAACAAGTTTAGCAGAAAAAGTAATCCAACCAACTTGCAGTCGTTGCTCTGCTCAGCTACACAACTACTCAGTCCTGCAACTACTTTTAAGGTAAGTCGCCTTTGTTTCTACCCTTTGTTTGAAAAATACAAATTCAGATTAGCCCCCACATTTGAATTTTTTTTCCAAATATTTCAGCATGAATTATTGAAACTTGTTAACAGTTGTTTTCATTTACATCTCTTTGATCAAATTCATTGTCTCTCTATAGTATTAGTAGGTTTTGGCATGCCATCGATGAATATACAAGTTTCAATTGCTTTAGCAAAATGGCCATAAAAAAAAGAAAATATAGTAATCATGAACTGACCATGAAGTTTTGGACGTACTTCCTGTAGTTAACATGTAACAGTTGGTTTAGAATCATTTTTGCTACTTCATTCTGAACATATTTTCAGAATATATACATCGACAAAATGTTGACCACGGTCCAATAACGAGAGACCGTCTTGGAAATTTCTCATCATATGATCATTACATGACATTATAATAGTTTTAAGATCATATTCAAATTCGGAGAAAATAATAAATTTGATTAACAAATGTACGCAATGCCAAACATTTTCGCAGATCACCGAGAGAAAATCATGGAAAAACTGCGATATACCGTTCATGTATAAAAAAACAATTTTTCATAAAATTATAGTGTTCAAATTGTTATTTTTAAACAATGTTGCTCAAAGCAAAATGAGATCCAAGTTTGTTTTCTCAAATGGACTTTTCAAAATAGTGAAATTTCACGTTTTAAACCTATAGAAGTTGCAATTTTTAAATCGAAATTAAAAAGAAAAGTTAACGTCGGTCCATTTTGCTAAATAATACGGATTAAAATTCATAATGAAGCCAACTTAATAAAACGTCATTCATAATTGCATATTTTATAACATGTGTAAACGAAGACGAAATGAGCAAGCTTATATGTTTTTCTGAACACCCGAGAATAGAAAATAGATTATTGCTACAGTTTTTCAAGTTTTAATTTCTCAAGAAATTTGACGCATTCTGTTTTATCTTATTTTATACATTTAATGCCAATTAATTCTATACAAGATATTAGGTTCTGGCATTTTATATGAATTTTTAATGACGGTGCAATGAGAAAGCAAGATACTCGGAAGTAAACATAACTAGAAAGTGACAGGTAAAAGTGAACAACATCTTTTTACTCGAAGTTTTTAGATTTTTCCTGGTTGATATGAAATCCGTTTAATCATTTCCTATGAGATGGTAATCTATGATCAAATGTAGAAAGCAAAGCAAATATTTATCTACGTTCAGAACTGACATTTATATAAAACATAATAGAAATACATGAATAATTGAAGCTATGACTGATAAATCTTTGCACGAAGATTCCTACGTGTATTAATGATGTTGCTAATCGTTGACAAACAGAAAACTGATAACTTGTACTGGCAACTATTCAGAAGAGCAACAAAGCAAGCTGCTTAATTTGCTTAACCTCGACATATTCCACTATCTTGACATAGCAAATTAGTTGACAAAACTGAAGCCCCGGTTTATGAAATTCAGTAAAAAAATGGAATTTTTGAATGAGTAGAAACAAAAACAGAGACATAATGGTAATTTATAGTTCAACAAATTCTTGAAATAAGTAAAAACAAATATAGGTCGAAATGAAATGTTTTAAATGTAATTTTTTCTTGTCTAGTTTGAAATTCTCATTAAAATTTCAAATTACAGCATGCATTGTAGATGTTTGCTTAAGTATCTTTTTCGCGAATAAACAATTTGATATTGCAGGAGGATTTGATAAGTAATATTAAAACTATGGGAATAAGTATTTATAATTTTACAAAACGTTGATAAAATATAGGTAATGTCAAATTTAGTCGCCCTACCAACTTTTCTGTTGGGAGAGTCTTACATAAACACGAGTTAAAACAGTTAATTAAAAAAATATCTTGGGAATAAACGAAGCCATTAAATAGAGTGGATTCAATCAGTAGGCATTAAATGTTTCGAAAGTGTAAAACAGGCTTTTAACAAGTTGTTCAAGTAATTACATGGCTGCTCTTTAAACCACGCTTTCAACACCATTTATCTGACCATTAACGCCTTTTGTAAACATTAGCAGTCCACGCAAAACTGACAGCGATTAATCCTCTAAGTCGGGGATAATTATTTGGCCATCTTACAAGTTGTGGGTCAGATAACGTGACAAGAATAGCGAATGCGCTGATGGAAGTGACCCAGTAACACAAACGGATTTAGCATTTAAGCCCCTTGATTTCTACGAAAGAAAATTAATTAATGCAATCATTTAAGGAAATGTTTGAATACGATCAAGTTATTTGCACACAAGATTAAATATATCATTTAAACCAATCCTAATGGATTGCCAGTCAAGTTCCACAGTCAAGTTCAATTTTTCAATTTAATTCGGTACTCTGCAGTCAGCAAGTAAATGCCATATAAAAGTTCTTTAATGAAAATAATATTATCATCTCATTGTCAGCACCAATAACTTACCAATGACGAACAAGCCAAAAATGGCAGTTAATTAACGTTTGCTCATTCCTTTAGTTTGTCAGGGGAACTTTAGTTGATTTTTAATTGACAGGAAACTGACATCATATCACGCACAATCAGTTGCGGTGATGACATTTCCGAAGAACACGAGGAATGTCATCCCAACTCATAACATGACCATTAAGTTATTTCCTATATGATCATTATTAATGATCGCTTACATGATCGCTTAATAATCGTTTAGTTCGACCATCACCTTCTAGCCTATTATCAGGCACAATTTAATTATTTTTAAACATACATAGTACTTTTCTTAGAATCGGCTGGTTTTTTATTAGTCTTTTATTATTCATGCATGAAAAATTGGCAAAAAATATGAAAATGATTTTATTCAATAATCAATATATTGGCTAAAAATGACATGGTTCCCACACTTATTGCAAATAAAAATCCCCTGACCTTCCCAGGTTTCCCAGAATCAATATTGCATTTTCCTCTGACCAGTTTTTAGACAATCAAAATCATTTAAATAAACTAACCTACCATTATTGAGAATTTTTTAGCTCAACAATTTCCATATCAATTGCACGAAATTTCTTGGCTGCATCATCCAATAACTTTCGTTTCTTTGGGTGGCTAAGATTTCTTGTGTTTAAAGTAAAAGGCCTGTATAGTACGCCATGTACAGTACAAAGACTGGCACGGAAACTTAGAACCATGCCTTACAAAGCAGATAAAACTACAAACTATTTAATTGACATGGAGTCAAGTTCGCTTCTTTATCTGTTGGTGATTTACTTTGTAAATGAAAAGGAAATTGCTGATGAAACGATGACATTTAACGGAAGGAAGGAGAAAGAAATAAGATGTAAAAAAAGACAAAAACCGTAGACGAGTTATACAGTACATGTTTTCTGTAAATTATAGTCTCATCTGCTTAAAAAAAACATCTGAAAAACTAAAAAACTTAAATATAACTTGCACTTTAGGAAGTTTATAAAATATAAAACTCTGCGGGAAACGGCATTTTAAACATTCGGGCTCGTAAATTAGATCCATTAGTGGATCGATTAAATATTCATGAAATTTCAAGCGGTCTCCGCCACTCAAATCAATTCCCAAACCACTAAAGTAATACTCCAGCAACGAGTATACAGCCCCTTTATGAATTAGAATGGAATGTCAAATTGGAGCTATACCATTTATTTAATGTATTATAACTTGATCTTGAGGTAAATCACTTTAGGAGCATTCGACACGAGTGATGACTTTCAAATCAAAAAGAAGGCATCTTCAGGCAACTCTTCTCAATAAAACAGAAAATTTATATTTTATTCAAAATGCCGACGGGGCCATGTCAATTCATAAGTTCACAAAGCCTATGGACAACGGCGCAACATGCGTGCGAATAAAAAAAGCAACAAGATCGAGCACACGAAGTACTTTTTTATACAAACCAAGTGCTTTCTACCAACATTCATGCAACGTATTTATTTAGAGCTTCATATATACTGAACAGACTATATGTATGTTATGAAAAGTAAAGAGCATAAAATTCAAAATTTGATTTTGATCGAAGAAAAGGAGACTTGTTTGCCTGAATCATTTGGAAACCTCGACAACCTGGTTTACTTCTCTTTTATGTGTGCACGTATATGTACTAAGCCCACTCAAGACTGACGCTGGGCCTCTCTGGCAGTCGTGAAGTCACGCGTGCAAATGAATTGCATTAATTGGTTTTAAAACCAATGAATTTACTTGAATGAATTTACGAGACTTGTTACGACTGCCAAAAGTGTATTCGTAAAACTTCTGACCGACTGCACCTATTGTTATTTTACGTAACGTTTCATATTAGTGAAGTAGAATCTTGCATTATCTTAATTTTAGAAAAGATAATAGAATTGTTTTTATTCTATATTGCATGCATATCATTTCACATTTTCTGATTCTTGAATAAAATCAGGCGATGGAAAATCCCATTCAAATTGTCACGAATTGCGTGAAATCCCACAACATAATAGTAATAGATAATTAAAAACCAAAAATTCGAGCAATCTTCTGAATTTGGCTCATTTTGAGCCAACATTTCAATTTTATTGTTAGTGATGCAATTTGGCATATTTTGATTGTCGTACAAAATTGGGCGACGAAAAACCCATTCAAATTGTCAAGAATTGCGTCAAATTACACAATATTACAGTAATAGATAATTTTATTAAAAACCAAAAATTCGAGCAATCTTCTGAATTTGGCTGCTTTTGAGCAAACACTCCAATTCTGATTCTCGTATAAAATCATGTGACGCAAAATCCCGATCAAATTATCACGAATGGCGTCAAATTCCACAATATTGCAGTAATAGATAATTTTATTAAAAATATTTTACCAAAAATTCCAGAAATCTGCTGAATTTGGCTCATTTTGAGCCAAATAATAATAATGATGCCCAAAATAGTTGTCAATTTAGATTTTAAATCAGTTAGGGGCCTAAATGCATTTTCACGCATAAAGATGTTCCGAGAAAGTTGAAAGTAGCTTCAAGCAATAATAAAGAATTTACGAGACGTATCAATGACTGACTTGATGCCTATAATAATTGTGCATGACGAATCTTCAATTTCTAATTAAATTTGTCTACATTTATACTCGACGAATAAGCCGCGTTATACGTATTCAGACAAGAAGCCTGTTGACCCTTACAGATTCCCTATGTAGTAACTTTGAAACTGTCGTGAAAATCGTTTAATGTATGTACGGTCTTATTTGAAAGTCTTATTTTAAATTGAGATTAACTGCTCACGTGCATAAGCGTTTACAATTAGATTACCAAAATTAATGGATCTGGTGCGCAATTCTGGAAATAAGATTACCAGCGCGGCCGTGAATTACAACGATTACAAGATGATCATAAATCCCGTGTTTGGTAATGCTGTTTTCCTTCAAATCCTAAAATCGTTCTGCATATTTTAGAAGATACGTGCATAAATAATTAAATTTACACTTTTTGAAAATGCACTTGGAAATGAGCTACGCGCGAGCCACATGTGATACAGTAAACCCATCTTCCATTTTCTCCGGGTGATTCTCTTTATACTCACATGCCGACAAAAATTCTTTAGAGAAAAATTATCATATTATTTTCAAGGAATATAAAGATTTGCGAATTACAGGTGGGGTCACCGTGCGCCGTTATCATGAAAAAGCACAATCCTATTCTTACTTCGCAATGGACTCGAAATTTCTTTTAAGAAATATAAAATTCCAACGCAAAGATGTGTAATATAGGTTTAGGTGGTGGGGGTTTGGGAGTCACCCCCCCTCAATGTGCAGCAAATTTACATAGGATTTACATAGGTTGAAATCCCCCCCCCAATTAAAGATTGATATCCCTTTCATTGAAGGTTATCCCTTCGCCCATGTGGACATGCTTTCTCAAAAATAGTATTTTGTTAATTTTAAATAGTGAAGTGTTTCAATTGCCTTTCATCATAACCTAACATTACATTTCGGTCATCTGATCCATTACTGGCATCGATGCACAGAAATTATAACCTACATTGTATATTCAAATAAAAAATTGTTTACAAGTTTATTCGCCATATACAGATGAATAAGAAATTCGAAATTGGACAGAGAAATGAGCATCAGTATTGACGACCGTTTTATGACGTATTAAACTTCTAAAAGGGTAATTTGAGGAGTTCGTCAAAGCAATGCAATTTTAACAAAATTTCGGATTTCAATTTTCTATAGCCGAACAAATTGAATTAAAAAGCGTAAATGTATGCAGGTGAAGTAAGTTCTTAAAGTGCAGATGGAAATGAATGAGTCTTTCTTGTGTAATCAAACCCAATTTTGGCACCAATTAATCTCCGACTAATACCCTGACACGTTAAGAGCTTTAAGCAATCGATATGCCAACAGGAATCAAATTCACAACCTTATCCACTTTGCCAATGCAACTGACAGTAAGAATGGATTACTAAAAAGTAATTGCATAAAACACTTGGAATTAAAAGAGATGCTGATACTCAAAGAGGTGTGAGCAAAGACATGCAGCTAGTATGGATGGAATTAACTGTTCCAGAAAAGCAACAGTGTGACGCAGTCTGGGAATTGATGATCATTCTTTGAATGTTGCAATGAAGCCAAAACATTTCAAACACAATTTACACAAGGAAACCTAATTTACATCACCTGTTTCCTTCGTGATCAAAAACTGCTGTCAAAGCGTGACGAGGGAAGACACTGTCTTCCGTCGAGGTAACATCATTTACATTTCGGAAAAAGCAGGTCAGGTTGTCTGATTTAGAACAAAGCAAACTACTGTATGTTAAAATTAAAAACTCCTACCGGTATAACGTACTGTATGTAAAAACTTCATACAGTTAACTGTTAAGAGAATCGATAAAAGTTATATAACTACCAAAATGTGCTGATATTAATGAAAACAGAATAAGATGTTTTCGCTAACTTCTTGAAGCCTCCTAATGCAGAAATTTAATTTACCCTATCATTCACAAAGTCGAAAATTCATTAATCTCAAGGTCGAGAATTGCTCATTTTTCTATTACAAAGTATAAGTGTAGTCTTCATAAAAAACAACCGAAAGATCAGGTTGTCAAGGAAAATGTTCCAATTTTGTAAAATTTACAGAAAATATATCTAGCATAATCATTTTAATACTACAGTATATAAATGAATTTAGTAGTGCCATATATAACGCCTACGAGCAATATGTATTCCAATTTTAAAAATTACACACAGGTAATTATTCATTTAGACTTTAAATACTATAACCTAATTTACTCAAAATTTAGTTTAAAATCCAAGGAATTAATGCTTGCGTTTTCACTTTTATTTTAAAAACAGTAAAATGTGCAAATAGAAATATGAAATAAACATGTAAAAATATAGAAAAATGCAGTGTTCTTATATACGGTAGTATATTAAAAACGCACGTAAACAAGATATAGTACATACAGTTTGATAATCAATTATTACTTAAAAAACGATGACATAACATTGAAACTTATGAAGAAATTCGGAAAAATAATAAATCCACGTTGAAGCAAACTTTTTTACATACAATATAACGTCTTACAGTCCCTGCAGTATATCCGGATTGATCCTCGAAAGTTTTGAAGATCATAGATTCTAAAAAAACAAATTTGTTAAGTAGATTTATTGCGGCTTTTCTAACTGCACTCAATTTTATTCACACTGCTCTATATCAGAAATACAGTGCCCTATAGTTCGATATACATGCAGGGTCAGTAAATCCCAATTGGACGCAGCAAATCCCCTTTAAAAACACACAAACCCAAAAAGAGCCACAAATTCGTTGCATTTGACCACTGTGACAGCGCCTCTCATGGGATTTCAGGCCTCGCAAAAAAACGCTTGGCCAGTTTTTTGTTGATTTGTATACACAGCAATTTGCGTAATACATATCAGATAGGAGTGCCTAATGGAATGCTCGGAAATGGGCAAAGCCTGGTAATTTACGATCGTAAGATCCTGAAATTCTCCTACACGAAACCGACACTAAATCCAGTTCCATATACAGCACATGTAAGCCCAAGGCGACAGAAAATGTTCCTAGTCCGATGCAAATGCTATTCATAAAATGAAGATAGAATCGTAGAAAGGAGAGATCTCGGGGATTTTAACACGATGAGCGAGGGCCAAGCAGAACGTGACGGGAAAGTAAAGTGCATTTCACAATTACGGACCGGTATACAGAGCTTTAATTCCCAAATAACAAATGCTAAACATCAAAGGAAGTTTGCGTAAAACCCCTCGATAATAGCGCGCTAAGAATTAACATAGCTTGATTGGCATTCTGCTCAAATTACCTTTCCATTTGCGAGGCTTCCGATTCCGCGAGATATGCTTACAGAATTGAAACCACTGCGCGTGTATAGACAACCTTGGTACTTTTACCTAAGTATATTAGCATTTTTGGGTAGTATCTTAGGATTTTAGGGGTATCTTGTGAAAGATTTACCGAAATGCTTCACGCCGTGACAAGAATTTACAAATTTTGTTGCAATTTTTGATTAAAAACAAATTGTGTTTTTGTATCATACATGCACACGTGGTGCTGCTCTTCAGCTGCCGTGATGGTAATCCATAAACTTGTCCATCCGTAACTTCTTAGACCTTCGCAAAAGCCATGGACTTGTTTTATTTTTAGCAAATACCGCATTCATAATTATTTCCAATAACACACGCTGATTTGTAAAGAATTTAGTGAATGCGAGGGAATTTGTACCAATTAATGGACGCTTCAGTTTGATGTATTTTCGATCCCTGCTGAACTGTGACGAGTCGTCCTTCGAGCTTCATACTGTATAGAATTAGGCGCAAAGCCTTGGCAGTACAACGACAACCATAAAAGCGAATTGCATAATTTCCCTGACGAAACAGTTCGAGAAAAATTTCGATTTCAATTTTTTATAGCCGAAAAGATTGAATTAAACATGGAAATACATGTAGGTGAAGCAAGTTCTCAAAGTGCAGATGGAAATGAATGATTCCATCCTATGTAATCAAACCCAATTTTGGCTTCAATTAGTCAATGACTAATACCATGCCATGTTAAAAAAGTTTACCTCTACAGTTTAAGCTTTACATCACTCCCAATTACTTGTGCTAAAAATTACACATTTCCTGACAAATTATTAAAAAAAATTGTCATTAATAAGAACTATATAAAAATCTGATATTTTTGCCGCGCTGCATGCATGATTTATTTGTCATGAATTAAAAATATTTTGTTCACTTTTTAAAATAAATAATTAATGTGAATATGAGACCGCTTATAACTAACAAGTGCAAAACATTTCATAAATATTTCAGCATGACTTAATTAAAAATTAAAAATCATGAAATTTAAAAATGGATTTCTCAAGTAAGTTTGTCCGTAATCAAGAGAACATAAAACATAAAGACGTTAATATACATGTACATGTTTTGCAGTCATATACCTGTATAGGCAATTATGTCAAAACAATAGTCTCCGCACTTCACCTACGAGCCGTTAACTCTTCACTAAAAAAAGATTGTTTAAATGATTGTCATTATTTTTCCCTCCTCAGCAAGGTTATAATATCCAAGGGTAATAATGTAAGGGTAAAGTTTCCAAACAAAACACTCGAGCAAACCTATATGGGCCTGCTAATTAATAACTGGTCCTTGCACCAGAATTCAACAGTTTTCGAAATTGAAACACGCTGTAAATCCTTCTCACCCTTGCGAGCACACGCTTGCGTGTTTGCTTGACGTCATACACAATTTGGTCAATAACAACGAACCGATAGTTTGGGTCAAGATTGATGTCACGTCTCGTGATCGACCGCTAATGGGTGAATGGTATCATGCCAATATCTCTATTGTTTTCGAGGTCACTCAACTGAGCCATATTCGTGAAACGACGCTTAAAACACAATGGCTTCATTTGCCGTTACGTAAATCACATTTAAAAATGCATCTTCGAAAACAGACTAAAAAATATTATGCCTGGGTAGGCAATCACTTACAGCATCCGAGACATGCATGATTGCCTACCTTCGAGGGGCTGTTACTGATTTGTAGATGTCAGTTTAGCTTTCCGCACATTTATTCGTGTTATCCATACTGTACTTCCTTTGCCCAAATTATCTCCAATTAATTTTTTTTGTAACGTTGACTGTATAAGAAGTAGTAAATCTAGGGAAAAAACAGACTTTATAGGAACAAATTAAAAAGTTCATAAAATTAAATAAAGGCTCTGCCAGTCATACGAAATGAGGTATTTTATAAACAAGATCGTATCAAACGCTCGTGTCGCTGTTCAAATAATCTATTCCGTGATTATAATATATTCCTAATTCCAAACGAGTAATTTGTAAATCTCAGTAATATATGTCTATAGCCAAAATACAAGAAATTGTCTCGTAACATGATTTAAAAAAAATACAAAATTAGAATAAACAAAGAGTTATGTTATTTATTAATTAAGTACATCCTCAGTTCTTTTAATTAGTTTTTTTAGAGGAAGATTTTTTTCGAATTACAAGCTCGTATCAAACGCTCGTGTCGCTGTTCAAATAATCTATTCCGTGATTACAATATATTCCTAATTACAAACAAGTTATTTGTAAATCTCAGTAATATATGCCCATAGTTAAAATGCAGAAAATTGTCTCGTAACATGATTAAAAAAATTAGAATAAACGAAGAGTTATGTTATTTTTTAATTAAGTACATCCACAGTTCTTTTAATTAGTTTTTTTTGGGAGATAAAGACTAAATTTTGACGTGCAAGAGTCTCTTTTTATCACATTTTGCAAATCTATTTTGAATATGCAAAGAAAAATAATTCCAATATTTGACCATGTTCGCATGATGATTTAGTAAATTCGGTGAATTCAGTAAATTGGGTGGACCTAATCAATGACCTATGCTGGCGTCACATCCGGCATAATATCGCGCTTACTAGGAAACTTGTTAATATGAATAAATTGTCGTCTGGGGAGTAAAAATGGGCCCGGGGAACAATTGCAATTTCGGAAGGAACTATATTAGTAATTTCCTGATGGGAAAACGTAGCTAGTGCATCACGATAAAAGTAAAAGACAAACAATAATCCGAGAGCCTCCAGATACCAATGCAGCTTAGTTGGGTGGGCCCGAAGCTGAAAAGGTCAGTCACTTCTAACAGGTAAAAAAATACCACTTTTCAATATATTCAGTTTTTGGATCTTGTTTCATTAAACAGCTCCTGCAGGAACCATAAAGCCGGCCCACGCAGTTAACTTTAGAAAAATATCGTGTTCTTAAGCCCTCCCAGATGAGCGAAAGTAAATGTCGTTGCTTGAAATAAACGTCGAAGAAATTACCCACTAAAGGAAGGCCAAACGATGCCAAAGCTGCCCAGCAACAGGAACAGGAAATGGCAAAGCGTTTATCATAAGCATAAACTGCATACGTTCTAATTTGTGTACTAACATTTAACCGTTGACCATAGCCGTTGCGCGTGGCAAGAAGTTCAGCGACCCCACCATTTGTACCTCAATATAGGTAGATTTACGAAAAAAATTCCAACATCATCCGCAAAATGGCCGTTTTATATGCATTTAAATTGCAGAATTGCAAGAATGATATGCCCTATAATCGAGGGACGTAAACAAAGGTCCCGATTCCGGCGAAAGAAAAACCAGAACCAAGCTGGGTTTTTTGATACAGCACAGATTCCGTAATTCTGCACTCTGCAGATATATTCTGTACTTTAGATCATAAACGAGCAAAAACCGTTCGTAATACTGTAATAACAAAAAACCTCAAATACAAATATTTTTCATATCATCTTTATGGATTTCTGGGCAAAAGTTTAACGTTACCTGACGATGACACTGAAGTATTTTTCAGAAATAAATCGTAGATATATGTTCAAATGAAATGTTTAAGAAAGCACCATTCAAGCCAAACATGAAATGGGCGCAAATGCTCCACCTTCTTAAAATGTTTTTTATGGGTTAGTCGTAATTGTCGATTAGAGTTAACGAGCGCTTTTACGCAACTGAGTTTAAGCAGAAAACTGGGGGCCTGAAGCCACATTTTTACTAACCAATTTTCTTCTTTAGTTCTTCATGAACTGTGTACTTACTCCGAACCCTATTTCGCATTTCTAGAGAAGCCCAATATTTGTTTTTATTTCATTTTTACAACCGGACTCATCATAACTGCTTTTTTAAAATATATTGTTGGCAAACACTGAGAGCATCAATGCTACGCAGGACTGCTCTTTTTTAGGAGCAAAATGAACGTCACCCACTCCAAATAGAGCGATAGATTCCTCGGTGCAATAATAGTCAATGCAGTCTAGCCACGCAACGAGCACTCGTAACTTTCCTATATCAATTTATATTTTGGCAATATTTATCGCGAAGCATTATTTCGTGCCCCTCAATTAATGGTCGTTATTTTGGCTATTAAAAGCCTAAATGCCACATTCTAAAGCGGACAATGGGGCGGATGATTGTCCTTATGCAACTGCTGTAATATGGAAATTAATGAATTCAGTGACATTTTTGTGTTTTTCATGAGCTTAACGGGGCTTTTTTTTCCCTCTCAGGGAAAACTAGAGTCAACAGCGCAAAAACGCTTAGCAACCACGAGAGCGCAACTTCCGAAAACATATTTCCACCATTTAAAGGTCATGAACATGCACTATGACGTCAATCATTTTGAGCGGGTTTTTACCCTTTGCTTCCTCCTGATATTTTCCCTTACCTTACATACACCCTCCATATAACTCAAAAATATTGAATATTATCAATATATTGTATTTACTAACCGAATAAGATGTAGACATATACTATAAATCCATGTAAATCTTAAACATATTTGTATCTTTGAACGTACATGTTACTGAACAAATTAGAAGCAACATCATTAGTCTAATTATTTAACACTCAATCGATCAAGATATCAACTTGTATTTTCCAACAGTATGATGGTGCCGAAAATAATTTAACTGAGGGTTTAGTTTATTAGCAATGTATTTATTTTGTCGAAAAACGCCAAAAAGCGATCAAAGCTCATCAGCATGATTGCGAACACATTTTCAAACACTGTTGTTGATCGAAGCTGATGTCAACATTACTGTCAGTTTTATTTTTTCTGTTCTTTTACACCACTTATGTTGAGTTGGCTGCAATCAAATAGGCAATTTGTACGTGATGCCTCCGCCTTACTTCAGCAGATAAAATCATGTAACATAATCATAATGATATGGAAATCATCTGGCTCAAAATCATAAAATAAAAATATGTTCTATTTCAAGGGTAAAAAATTTCTTCGAATTACAAAAATCAACATCGTTTCAATTAAAAGTGGGAGCTGATCAAAACGGGAATAACAAGAGAACTTGAAGATTGTAATTTCCGGTGAGAGAAATTAGATTTGCCAAACATAAGGGCAAATAACTGAACCCGAACATTCTAGAGAAATTCTGAAGTTTCTGAAAATAAAATAGAAATTATTCTGAACTACTGCATGTCCAAAGCACAAAACAAAAGAAGGGAAATGTATAACGTGCAAATGTCTAACAGCATGTGCAAGTCACAAACAATTTGCGTGAACACGCATAATTTCGTTTTCTAGTAAAAATGATAAAAAATCGCGACAACTGAATCTATGGATCCCTTCTAGTAATACGTATGTGAAATATTTTATGTATGCAGAAGATAGATCCAGCCAAAAGAATAATGAGGGACCATTATTCATTATGTGCATTAGAGTTATGCATACACACTGTTATACAGTGCATGTATTTTTGCTAAAAAAATTCCAAATGCTTTCAAAGATGGCATTTCAACACACATGCATGACTACATTGGATAATTGCTAAATACATATACAGTAGAACCTCTCTTATGTCAACTAATTGGGACCAGAGGTGGTTGACATAAGTGAAAAGTTCACATAAGGGAGGTTG
>JAQGBX010001521.1:0-24455 GCA_034698745.1 Megaphyllum sjaelandicum | reverse complement strand
GGTCAGCAAAATTGTTCAAACCACTTACAGGCAGGCAAAACTGCTGGCCTCAATCTACAGATTTGAGTACCCCTATTGTAAACGGTGGCAAATTTACCTCGTTTGTTTGGTGTTTTTTAAAAAGAAAAATTACCATTTATACAGGTCGTGAATTTTGCATAAGAATTAGGTCATAGAACATGATCGAAGTTTAGCAACCTCACGTATAAAAGAATTTTTTTTTCTTTATTATTTTTTTAAATACATGAACTTACATTGTACAAGTGTGTTGGGCGAACGTTGTATTTTTCGGTCTGTTGGCAAATGTGGTCATCAAATAGCGTGACATTATGTTAGCATTGGCCCAATAGTATTTGGCCAATGGTAAAAATTCAGCCGTTTGATCAATGTATGCTGTTCGTGTGTTGGCCAACAGCATGTTGGGGCAATGTCATTATCATGTCAGAATTTTGGCATAATATTTCTGCAAGTAACCCAACATCTTGCTATAACGTTAATTGGTTTACCTTCATTTGGCCAATTGTGAATTTTTTACCGTTGTGCCAACACATAAATCTTAGATGTAGTCAGCCCGTTAGTTAACATTGTTATAATGACATCATCCCAACATATAATATGCATGTATTAAAGTATGTAGTAAACATGGTTTTTACATGGACATGTAGCATAAAATTTTAGATGTAAAATTCTTGGTATCTATATAGTATGTACATGTAAAACACATTTACTCTACATGAAGAAACATGTTTTCTAAATGTAATTTATGTAAAATACTTGTTAAATGCATTTATATTCATGTGTTTTACACACATATTCGCAAATGTGAAACAAACAAGCTTGACACGTCTAGATACTATCGAATAACATCATACTGTATAAATTAATCCACATTATGAAATCATCTTTCTTGGATGCCCTGATAAACGCATGGAGTATACTGTTCAGTGTATGTAATATACACACAGTATGAACGAATCCACATTTCATCTTAGGATAAAAGTTGGTGTGAGGTTGGACATTTCTAGCCTCACATCGCCTAATCAATCAGTTATTTTATGGAGGAACTTTCCCAGAAAGAAACCGAGCTCATACATTGCCCCACACAATTTCTTATGAAACTTTAATTAGTCTACAGCCGGCGAATCACAACGCTTTTCGCAAACTTTTCCGCGATCAATTAATTATTAATGTTGAACTTGCTTGATCATCAATTCATCAAAGACGATCCATCCTTGAACTCCCTCGAAATTAAGATGTAATTACGATTTTCCCAACGAAAATTCTCACTCTTATTAAAGTCAAAATTTATATACATGTACATGTATACAATCAGCATATCGTATTATCGCCCCAACCTCAAGCATGGATGATTGCGAATCGCAATTATTGAATTTAGCCACATTATAATTAGTCTAATGAATATACAATAGACTCGACCGGGACATATGACAACAGAAATTCAATACAGAACCGCATAATTGCATGTCCTCAATTTGATGTCAATTTAGTAGAATTTGGAGCCAAAGCCAAACCCATTTGGCGTCAAGGATGAAACCGCGCTTTGGGTTCAATGAAGCCGTCCTGAGAGTTCGCAACTAGTATAGGAATAGACAGTAGAAATATAGAAGAAAAGGACTATTATCGTCCAATGAATTTTATTCGATAATCCATTCTTAACTATACAGGCATTTGAGCAAAGGTCAATGAATTACTATTTTATTTTATTTCCGATTATCAATATCGTGTTAAGAGGTGGAAGTTCGAGTTGATCGATGAGCAAGGAAGAAGATGAAATTAACTAGTCCGGGAAATATGTTTGCTTTGAGCGCTATACTACTTTATTTTATGAACAAAAGTAAACAAAAGAAAGTTATAACTAGAAAGTCCAAGATTTCTCACGTTGAGTGCTCATTTGAAACACGTACACTGTATATTGAAAACGCCAAAACGCCCAACAATTTTTATAAAATTTGTGTACCAATATAATGTACACTGCACAGTATGTTTTCATCGTAAAACCATCAAATGAAGGAAACTGTTAATGCAATTTAAAGAAATGAAACATATCATTATCATAATTCATTGATAATAAAAAAAATTCTTCGAGTTCCTTTTACAGGAAATATTATGCACATGCAGTTTTCACTCACATACACTAAATTGTTATCTTTGAATGACGAAGTCAAAGTTTTATTACGCGCTAATAATTCCTTGCCATAGAGGCAATTGTACCGATTTGTACGTACCTGTACATGGAATTTCCTTCAGGGATTGGTCGGATTTGGTCCACTTTCTGTATATTGAAGATTATACACAGGAGCAAAAACCCATAAGCTTGTACAAAATAAGCACAACAAATTGTGTTTGTGAATGAAATTATGTACAGTAGACAGTAGTAGAAAACAAAAACGATGAATAGACGGTAATTCAATTTGAAGTACATGGGTGTTCAGTTTTCGGAAAACAAACGTATAGAGATGGTCAAAAGAACATTCAGTGCATACCGACAAAAAAAAAAGCTAAAGAATTCCTTATTTCACTTTGCAGACCTTGATTGTTATTTCAAGCACACACGGACAAAGCTTACGTGCTTGGCGATGCAAAACAAGCGCATGTTTCACTTGTTTCGTACAGCTCCTGCCCAGAGCCCTCGAACATATCGTACTTTTTGCAATTATCCATCAACAGGCCCTTTAATTAAGGACACGACCAGCCTTTCGGTTAAAAAATGACTCACTCAAAACAAAACTAAAACAAAACATTAACAAAGTGCTTTGCAATGCCTGGAATTCGCAGGCAACAAAAACTAACTTCAAGATGGAAATTCGTGAGAAATATCAACGGAATGCCAAACATTTCTTTGAAAACGTATTTCTTGAACCGCAGGTGTAATCCTATACATATAACATCAGTTGCCTGTTTAGCACTGAGTGGCCAGTTTAAGTAATGAGTTGAAGTACATGTACTTATAAAGATTTAAATAAATATAATACATGTACAAAAATTAATTATACTGTGCGTTACTAAAGCCTTTTATAGGCCATCGATTTAAACTGCAATCGCTAAACTTAACACGTTTTAATTTTTTTTTTAAATTCGGGTTAGAAGATACAGTAATGCATTAAAAAGTAATTAAATTTGATCACGTTTTAAACTTTTTTTTAAAAATTCGGGTTTGAAGATGCAGTAATGCATTAAAAAGTAATTTTATTTGATCAGATGATTTTATGAAATAAAAGATTTTTTGATATAAAAATGTTTAATGCTATCTTATTCACGTTATCTTTTATGTTTAGGAGTAACATATTGTAAGGAATATTTCAGAACACATACAATGTATGTTTGCTGCGGTTAATTTAATACGTTTTGTCAAATTGCTCAAAATGATTTTGAGAATATACAGTGTGAGGAAAAAGTCTCATCTACATACCCTCCAAATCAACAGAATTGGTGCAAATATGAAAGATCAGATATGGTGAACATATTTGTATCCATTCTGTTGATACATTCATTTTTACACCCTATATAAAAATATATGAAACAACGACGAATCCGATTACGATATTTGATGATACATGGAAGTTGCATTAACTTTATTATAATAGCTATTTAGAAAACCATTAAATAAGTCTAAATTACTTTAAGTGATCTTTGCAGTGAGCACTAAATTATTTTGCAATAAATGTGAATGTGAGAATGAAAAGCGTACTGGAGCTGACTGATTTTATGATAAAATAACCACAACAAAAACTATCAAAATAAATATGCAGTAAAACCTGTTAAGAGTGACGACCAAAAAAAATGCAATGTTCGTCACTATACAAAGAAGGCCTGAATTAAACTAAACTAATGAACATGTACACTAACTGTACTTACTGTATACATGTAGACCACGGTGTATGAATAATAAGGTGAGAGCGCGTCCTATGTTGAAGCGTTAGCGTGGCTGAGGCGATAAGTGTTCCTTTGCCCACAGCGCTCGCTAGACGGCGTTGCATGTTTGTGGTGCTGTTTTGCGTGATATCGGATTACGATCACCATCGCAGCGCCACTACGGTGCAACAAGACTAACTAACAAGATATTCCACTCCATTTCATCGATTTTGAGCGCATTGAAATAACATGCTCCCAGCACCACAAGATGGCAGCGCCACCTGCTGAGAATATTGCGCAAAGGGGCCATTATCGCCTCACTTTTTACCCCTGCGTGCTCTCACCATATTACTCTTGCACCGTGTTCGCGGCTCTATTAAGTCTGATAAAACATGTATGATTTGACGGCTCGTGTTTTCTCCAGTTTTAAAATCCGAAAGCATCAGCTGCTTTTAAACTAGCGTTCATTCCTATTGCTCATCCACGCTAGAATGTTGTTTTTTAAACCAATGTCCTGACTGCCAAAATGCGATTCGTAAAGATTCGGATCGAGCTTCCGCTATACCATTGAAAATTCATCATTTGGTAGACGCAGCGCAACGTTGTATTCCATTCGAATCCTCGGGAACTCGAAAATTCGTTTGTTTTAACCGGAAATTTACAATATCCAAATTCGGAATTCGTCTAAGGCGACGAAATTTACATTAATCATCCATACCCTATAGGACGGGGACTGGAAATGAGTTCGTATCATCAGAAATTCATTCGTTTTAGCCGAAAATTTGCAATATCCGAATTCTTAATTCGTCTTAGGCGATAAAATTAACATTATTCGTCCATATAGCCTATGTAAGACGTAGGGACTAGGGATAAGTTCGTACTACATGTATCAGAATTTCGATCGTAGCTTGGCGCGAATGCTGCGGGAACTCTAAAATTCTTTCGTTTTAGCCGAAAATTTGCAATATCCTAATTGGGAATTCGTCTTAAACGAAGAAATTAAACATTATTCGTCCATGAATATCCTGTATAGGAAATGGACTGGAAATGAGTTGCAATGGTATTGTCAGAAATTCGTAAAAAAGCGAGTTCTTCTTAACGAGTTTACATCATTATACATATATATATATATATATCTAAAGAAGCGATGTATATTTGTATGTGGGTGGCTTAGTGAGCGAAAAAATTTTCCATGAAGCGTCTTTGCTAAAGTGGTATGCGGGCGCTTTCAGCATGGGGGCGCTGCGCGGTTTATGATTCGTTAATTAGGCCTACTTCGTCGCTATCGGTAAATACAGCCCGGGCAAAGCCGGGCCTTCCAGCTAGTACATTATATTCCTAGTTGAAAAAATCAAACTTATGAAATGTTTTCTATTGTCGGGAGTGGCATTCTCCAATATGGCACGTCTACGTTTAATGCATTTTACGTGTCGCAATCTGACATTCGGTCAACTATTTCGCTACATTTTGGCACGGGTTCGGCTGTCACGAAATGTCGCGAACATGTTACCTAATCGAAAAATTTATTGCCGACACGTTTTTATACTATTTATACTCCCCAGCTTTCCAATGAAATTGTCACGACTAAAAGCGAACTCGGCCTTGTAGCTAGGCGATGCATTCGTCACTTTTTTTTTTAAAAACTTATTTTATTATCAGCGAATCGTACGTGACTTGAAATTTTGAGATGCTAATTCCAATATTGAAATGTTTTTCAACTTTTTTTTCTAACCAAAGAAAGAGGTAGGTACAGTCTGTCACAACCAAGGATTGCCCATATATTGCGTCAATGCAATTTTTTTCCCGAATTGATTATAAAATAAACAAAACAATTAATTTAAAATGCAATAGTTGGATATATGAAATAGAACGTGTGAAAAACACAAGTAATATTTTACATACTCTCTGTAAAATTTGAGGTTTATTCAGAGTTCTTCGGAAAAACTTCGCCTTTTTTTCTTCATTAAGATGCTTCGAAGAACCTCAACTCAACAGATCAACATTATTGGCCTTCGAGGAAGGTTCTATACATGTAGTTCTAAAGGTTCTTGGTGGAGCCGCTACAGAAATGTCACACCACGTGAAAGGCTGATTTCCAAAACCAAAAATGCTCGATCGGAAACTTGAAAAAGAACCTTTTTTGGGGTTATTCGGAGTACCTAAAAAGGTTCTCCTGGTGTAGCGAAGGAAAGAACCTCAAAAGGTTCTACAGTAATTTAAACCTGGAAAGGTGACCATCTTTGAATGGTGAACCCCTGTTTAAGTTGACCACTTTTTAGTGTATTGTTTTTTCTAGTATACATTTCCGTTATAAAAATTCTCTGTATAGTGACCAGTAACCACTTGTCTATTGTGTACAGTGACCAGTGTGTGTTGTCTTTTTTGCAATTTTTACATTGCCAATGTTCCTTAAAAAGTGACCAGATAACAGATGAGTCGCGTTAAATCTTGCTTAAATCCTTTGACATGTTGATTCTGTACTTTTTTGGTTTTGTGGTTTTTTACTACATGTACGTGTATTACAACCTACATGTATAAGTGCAGTGTAATTGTTCATTATTTTAATTTAATTCAGGCATTCTTTGTATAGTGACCACCTGTGTACAGTGACCAACATTAGGTATTAGGTATACCTCTTTTTAGAGTGTAGGCTACCTGTACTGTAACGTAGAAATTAGACCATTAGGCATATGGGATATTTGAAAAACGTATAAATCTGAAATATTTGGACATTTTAACATGGAATATTTCATCATTTCACACGGAACAATCGCAATATTTTCAGGTAAATTTTTGACATTTAACACGGAATGTTTTATCATTTAACACAGACAATTATAACGCAACATACTGTTTAGGAAAAAAATCTGTGGCGTTTTTTAAAATGTTGGCAATGTTTTAAAAAATATACACAATTTTTAAAAAATTTCGCATTTTTTTTGATTTACAATCGAATTGTTTGGACTTTGGGTAATTTTATTTTTTGGGGGAAAGAATAAAGAATTTCCTAATTTACTATCAAAGTATTTGCTGATGTTAAAAAAAACTTAATTTTTGGAAAGATACATGCATATATACATGTACGTTAGTTTTTTTAAAACAGGTTGGATTAAGTGTTGCCTGTAATCCGTCCATTCCTATCTGTTTCTTTGAATAAACTTCATTTATTATTATTATAGCGGAACTCAGACAAAGTTTTACAAATTACAGTTAATAAGGTATATGGCATTCAATTCGATTTAAAAAAAAATCGATTTAAATCGTATTTTGCCAGTCGTGAAGTCACGTGTGCAATCAATTATTTTAAAATAGCGATAAATGCGAGTGAATCAGATCTTTTTAAAGCACTCAATTGCACGCGTGACTTCAGGACTGCCAAAGTACGATTCGTAAAGCTTCTGCGTGAGTGGCCCTATTATTTCCAAGATGATAACCCTATTATTTCTCGGCAAGAACCATGCAGTCTGCAGATATCTGATTTTGATTTCGTTTCAAATTTCAGCTCCAAAGCATCTTTCTTTCGCCAAATACAACGAGGGCCAATTTGCCCAAATTTATTTGTTATCAATTTGCACGCTACGTTTCTTACGTAGAGCGAAATTACAGCGACTCAAATTGCCCGCAACTTATATATATAAATGCTAATATTTCGTATATATCTTTTAAATGCATAATTCAACGAACTTCACGAAACGTTTCCGATGAATATCTTTTTAGGCTGGGGCGCGTTGCCATGGCAACATGGGCTTAATCGTGATTAGATTTTTGCGCATAAATTAAGACTAATTAATTTCGCCTTCGTCTGTTTGAGGATTTTCATCCGAGATAATTACGGCCCAATGTCGAATCGATTAACAAAACCGCTTATCAATTGTGAATGCCTTTGAAATTGAACACAAATTTGCATTTTCAGATGTAAAAATTAAACAAATATCGACATTTTGATAACGAACACAGTGGATTAATTGATTTCATAAAATAGTAATGTATACCGAAACAGAGTATAGGCCTGGTATCTTATTCTTGTAATTTGTTCAGACATGACGTAGATGTAGGCCTAATGTTCATTTTTTCGTTTGAGACGAACTCGGATATTACGAAGTTTCAAGTAAGACGAACCGATTTCCAATAATACGAACTTCGGTTTAAACGAACCATGCAATTTTGACTTGCTTTTTCATGTTTATTCTATTTATTTATAATTTTTTTTTGCATTATAATTATGTACTTCTGTAGTTAATAATTGCGCAAATTTAATTTTTTTTTCAACATTTAGTTTCTATTGTTGGAATTACGTAGTTTGGTCTGACTTCCGATAATGCGAACTTTGGTTTAAACGAACAATTTTTGACTTACTTTTTCATGTTTTTCACACTATAATTGTGCAAATTGAATTTTTTTTTAACATTTAGTTCTTATTCGATAAAATTGACTTGTCTTTATCTTGTAACGTGGCAATTCTGATACGCATGTCGTGATTTCTCCTGGAACTAAACTCGGAAGAATTTACGACTTCATCATTTTGAGTTTGAAATTTCCCATTTTATTTTTGAGTTTTAATCTGACATTTAAGTACTTGAAGACAAAGAGACTTAGAATTTAAAGAGATTATTCGATAAAATTGATTTCTCTTCATCTTGTAACGTGACTATTATGATGCGCAAGTCGTGATTTCTCCTGCAGGAACTCAACTCGGAAGAATTTACGACTCCATCATTTTGAGTTTAAAATTTCCCATTTTATTTTTGATTTCCAAACTGACTTTTAAGTACCAATTTCGACTTGCTTTTTCATGTTTCTCGCACTATAATTGCGTATACTTTTTGTAATACTTTTGTAATTTCAAAAAAAATCTTTAGATCTTCCAGTTGAAATCGCGTTTAATCCGATTCCGATAATACGAACTTTGGTTTAAACGAACAATTTTCGACTTTTTCATGTTTTTGATCAATCGTGTACTTTTGTAGTTTATAATAATTTTTTTTAAAACATTTAGTTTTTACCGTTGAAATTACGTTTTGTCCGACTTTCGATTGTACGAAGTTCGGTTTAAACGAAGCCATTTTCCCATCCTGCTCGGGAGTCGATGTTAACGAGTTAGATTGTACCGCATAATTTGCGTTATATATCGCAGGTTGTAGACGCATGCACGGTGCAGTCGATAAGAATAGAGGCAAATTGATTGCTGGTTCGTCTATATTTTGCGTGAAACGGCTCCTTTGAAAGCGATTGTGTTTTGATGGCCTCTTAGATATCCATCAATCGACTGGGGATTTTTACGAGCGCATCAAAACTTTGAAACACATGATCGGAAGACGTATCGCGCCCAGAAATCCCCGGGCTTACAATATCATCTCCGCTTCATTCCCGTCCATTAAAGATGGCGTCTGACGTACGATTTCCTGCAATTCAAGGGGAACCACGAGTTGATGATCGTAAATTCAACACGCCCACCATTTGCGTCAACCTAGACGTGCATTCGCAAATTTTTCTCCAAAATCATGCAAATAATCAAATTCATACGACGAAGACGAGTGTCGATATATGTATATACTCGATCGTAAAATCTATACGCAGCACCTGTAAATATTTGCCAACTAAAGGAAGCTTTCGACGAAACGGCGCCATTCCCTCGTAGAAAAAGACACTTTTGCCTTTCGAGGGGGTGCTCGGAAATCCAACAAGGCTCAAAACGAAAGGTGATATACTGCAGGACTTCCATGTTTGAGAAACACTTACTTAAAAAAAAAAGCATCTTTAAAGTAGATCTACATCTGGGGCTGATAAGTAAATGATGACGTGAAAATTAAAATTATGATGATGCCATCGTCAGAATTTTTCCAATGTCGTCATCATCAAAATTTTAATGAATGACGTCATCATTAAAAGACGTCATAATTCAGCATTTTTATTTACTATGGTGACGTCAGAATTCAGAATTTTTATGCATGCCGCCATCATTTACTATAATAATGACGTCAAAATTCTTATGAATGGGCTCATCATTTACAATGTTAACGTCAGAATTAAGAATTCTTATGAATGGCGTCATCATTTACTATGATGACGTCATAATTCACAATTTTAATGCATGGCGTCATCATTTGCTATGGTGAAGTCATAATTCAGCATTTTAATGAATAAGCTCATCATTTGCTATGGTGACGTCATAATTCAAAATTTTTATGAATGGCGTCATCATTTGCTATGGTGACGTCATAATTCGTATGAATGGCGTCAATTACTATGATGACGTCAAAATTCAGAATTCGTATGAATGCATGGCGTCATCATTTACTATGATTACGTTATAATTCAGAATTTTAATGAATGGCGCCATCATTTACTATCATGACGTCATAATTCAAAACATATTATGAATAAGCTCATCATTTACTATGATGACGTCATAATTCAGAATTTTATGAATAACGTCATCATTTACTATGACGACATAACAATTTCAATGAATGACGTCATTCATTAAAAATGATCTATTTTTCGGACATTTATTCGGACATCCAAAACTCCGTAACTCCAAAAGTAACCCTTTAAGTCGGTGAAAAGACGTCTTCTACGCTTAAAAATTATATTACGCCCATAATCGATGATGATGACGATGATAAAAGAAAGGAAATTCACTGGCGGAACTCAGTCCGAAAATTTACGCGTCGTACTTGAGCAGTATTGAATTAAGTCAGGAGCACGAAACAGAGATAACCTCGATAGAATTTTTTAAACGCGATCATTCTGCTGGTGGTTTCACGACCGCCAAAGTGCGTATCTGAGTACCCTTGAGGCATAATGCTAAAGACACGGTCGTAACGTCTACACGTGATGATGACGTTGATTGATGTGTCGAGCGATTACCCTTTTTTAAAACATTGACAATTTTTGCCAGGAAAGTAAGTGGGGCTATACTTAGTAGAACAATTTTTTTTATAAACAGAAATTCGCATTGTGTTAAAAGACACGATCGTAAAGTCAACACATTAAACACAAGATGATGCCATCGATTGTTGATTTGAGACCACCGAAAAACAACATTTGTACTCGGAAAATGGACCATGAGGTAACTATAGAAGCATTAATTTTGGATCGCAACAAACATGACTATGTTGAATTTCCCTCACTTTTTCACAATAAGCCATTCTTCCCTGACTTTTCCAGGTCTGGGAAAACTATTTCAGTAGAAATAACTTTTCCGCAATTTATTTCTAGATATAATGTAGGAAGGCAGAAGCGACCTCTGGCACCGACCATGGATCGCGTATACTGCGTCAATGGGACACGCACTCACACTACCGATCCATTTCCATTGCAGCTGCTCATCGTCTCAACAATGAAAATGTCAATTTCATATTGATTGCTGCGTAATTGAACGTCATAACCCATTGACGAAATTTCCGAAAGAAAGTGCGAACAAAATGCGCGGGCTTCTGAGGGATGGCCGCTCTCATGGCGCATCGATCGTCCATGGATGCATGACCAATAAGGAGTCCAGAAATGCGCATCATTCAACGCAAAAAAAAAATAAAATAAAAAATGAACGAGCATGTCAGCTTTTGGCAACGCAATAACCCAAAGATACAATCGTTCATCTATTCTTTTGGAGTGCCAAAGCCATGGACGAGTATAGGAGAGCGTTTAGTCATTTGGTCGTGGCAACTCTCCCGAATGGATTATGTCATAAAATGTCAACAGTTCATTAACCCGTGTTTCGGATCGAATGCTATACTTTAGCCTGACAGCGTCCTCATAATTGGACCGACTTATTAAGACGAACTCGCTTTTAATGGGGAAATGCTAATACAACGAGAGCATCTCGATTGGTTGGTTGGTTTGTGAGTATAATTGCACATGTGCCTATAAGGTAAAAGGCGCCCAGACGTTGGTTTTAAATCCCTGACCAATGACGATGTCAAAAATCGGCACAGGAAAATATTTGTTTTTAACTTTACAGTTGACAAATTTAAAAATTAACGTAGCAAATTTTTTAAAAATTTACATGAAAATTTTTAAAATGTTGACGATTTTAAAAATTTGTACTCGGAAAACGCGGGAAATTTTGCAATTTTTGCCAAAATTTGTCAGCGGTAAGTGTGGGAAATTTGGCAAATCTGTCCTCGGAAAACGTGGGGAATTTGGCAAATTTGTAGAAGCATTAATTTTGGATCGACATAATGTGAGTATACGTTGAATTTTCCTGACTTTTCAAAATATGTCATTCTTCTATTACTTTTCCAGGTTTTCCAGATAAGGGATAGCCTACCCTGTAACAGCTATAAAATTTAGGAAATTTCCAAACCCAAAATTAATTAGGAGAGAGGAAGGAAAACATTGACCATCAGACTTCTCCCTCAACGTTGCCATCTTGACCTTTCCCGATCCATCGCAATTGTTCGGCGGCGTCGACCACGCCCACATTCCGCTCAGTTAATTCGCTATAAAAAGTGAATAATTTTCGCCTTTCTTCGTAATTAATACGCCGAAATGGTCGCATTTTCATAATGGGAGGCCCAGCAAATTAATTAAAAGCGAGCTTGGGCTTTTATCGTTTCTCCGTCATGCAGAAGCTACTTCCGATCAATAGTTGCGTGCGATATGCGCCAGATCTACGATCACGCCAACTACATTCCCCAAGGGCGAACAAAACGCCAGCACCTACCAAAAATTGAAACATTTTCATTTCGGGAAAATTTATATCTATTATTTAAAAACCGAATTCAGCTGCCAAAAACAGCACTGAAACCGAACAATAAATGGGGTTATAAGGAGATCTAGAACCCATGCATGTACAGTAAAACCTGTTAAGAGTGACCACCAAAAAAATGCTATGTTGGTAACTGTACATAGGTATTCACTATACAAAGAATGTCTGAATTAAATTAATGAACATGTACACTGCACTTCTACTGTGCATGTAGACTGTGATACACGTACGTAGTAAAAAACCACAAAACCAAAAAAGTACAGAAGCATCATGTCCAAGGGTTAAAGCAAGATGTAATGCGACTCATCCGAAATCTGGTGACTTTTTAAGGTCACCTCGTTAACGAGAACTCGCTTTATACGAATTGCGGGTACAGCAAAATTTGAGTTTCGCAAAATTTTCAAAATTAACGAAGAAAAATTAATTTTTACAAAATTTACAGTTTTCTTTAAATGTGAAATTTGAAAATTTTTCAAATTTGTCCTCGGTATATTGTATGTTGAAAATTTGTATGAAATTTGTCCTCGGAATGTGTTGCAGATTTTGCAAATTTGAACTCGAAATGTGTTGAAAATTCTGCAAATTTGTCTTCGGAATATGTTGCAAATTCTGCAAATTTGTACTCGAAATGTGTTGAAAATTCTGTAAATTTGTACTCGAAATGTGTTGAAAACTCTGTAAATTTGTACTCGGAATGTGTTGAAAATTCTGCAAATTGGTCGTCGGAATGAGTTGAAAATTCTGCCAATTTGTCCTCGGTATGTGTCGAAAATTTGTATGAAATTTGTCCTCGGAATGTGTCGAAAATTATGCAAATTTGTATTCGAAATGTGTTGAAAATTCTGTAAATCTGTCCTCTGAATGTGTTGAAAATTCTGCAGGAATTAATCCAAACTTACTGTATATAAAACCTTAGTTCCAATAGTAGAAGTCAGGTTTTTGATGACTTCTGATAATACGAACTATTACTGTTACTGTATATATACATGTACCTGCAACGCCGATACATTCTTTAGTTTAACAATTTTAACATTTGACCGCACAAATTTTTCAAACTTTTGATATACCAAACGGGTTGAACAAAACTAATCCACCTAATGGAAGGTCGTCCATAAAGTCCGTCTTTTTTAATCTCTAACGTTGATTAAAATCGAGCGACATCACGGCATGGTTCCATGCATTAATTCCCGCAGTTACGAACATTATTTGGGAGACTTTTCCCAAATTCACGCCTTCGCAATTACGCGCTTCTCGGGGCGTCCGCGCCAAAAATGCGCCTTATAATCGAATTTGGGCGAAAAACCTCACGTCAGGCGTGAAAAGGCGACAAAAATTCCCGAATAAAGGATTGAAATTAATTAAACTACGACATTCTATCGCGGAAAGAGACGAGAAAGGGCGTATAAAGGTCGTCTAGATCACATTTCATACGGCGCTCCGCCTTACGGATCAACGTCGCAATGGCGCGCTTAATTTGCGGCCAAATGGATTTTTAGAAACTAAAAAGGATAAATTTCGCTTCCTGGACTCAAATTGCCTCGTTTCTCATCGTCATCTTTAACTGAAAAGGCAACACACCCAACGTTGCAAATTATGCTGCACTTTGAGCCTTCGAAAACACTCGGGTAAGGTTTCAAACACAAAGAACGCTTATTGCACGCGCTTGCCACTCGGCGCATACACTAGCGCCACCAAGCGGGGTAAGAATGCGGCATGCTTTTTAAACGAGAGCGCACACAAAGAAGGCTTAGCCGAGCCAAACTCAGCTTACAAGAAGCGCTGATCCAAATGCAGATTTTTAAGACACAGAGTGGCACACAGATCACTATTGATCAAAAGTGTAGCCATCCAGATATACCGTAAAAACGTGTCCTGAGCTCATCATGAAGTGCTAATGCGCGTGTGCTAGGTTTTACGCGGAATGTTTCCCCTAGCACAACGCATGCAGAGGCGCCAGCAAGCACTGAGAATCACGCTGATATCAGCGTTCATTTTGCGCCCCAAAGCTGTAAACAAGAAGATGAAAACAAAACTCGAAAGAGGCTGAAAGAAGCACGTCGAAAGTGAAAGCCTCTTGAGTCAAAATCCGGATAAGTGAAAATAGAATAAATTAATGACAAAACCTGATAAGTGGTGAAAATGTTCATGCACCATAAATTTGTCCTATGTTTTGTGCTTCCTTAAGTTCACTAAGATATACATGTAGGCCTACTTGACTGTCCAGAGCAAGGGAGAAAAGTGAAAAACTTTTCATCGTCGGGTATAAAGCTTTTCACATATCAGGCATTCACTGTACACGTATACGTGCTATATAAGTTACTTCGAGGCACACTTCTAGGAATTACACAAAACTGCGTGAACTTTACGGTTGAATTTTTCATCGCGCATGCGCAATACCGGAAAGCAAGGCTCAATTTCGTTTCTAAATTTAAATTAAGGTTTACGGAATCTCGTTTCAAGATCAAAACGAGTTCATTTTTCATGACTAATAGTCGTTCGCTATATATATTTCACTATATTCTACATGAAACTTTCTATATAAAACTAACCTTCGTAAAAAAGTCGCCGAGAGGAATCGAGTTATTTTAAGAAATTTCGTGAAATTGTGCCAACTATTTTGTCGCCAGAGACAAAAATTTTGTAAGGTGCTGCCATCTCGCATTTTCCCCCCCAAAAGAAAGTTAAGAAGCAATTTCTTTCTTTGCAAAGGACAACCCACATTAAGACAAAAAAAAAGCATTTTAAGAACATCGGAGTTGCGATTACAGTGAAAGCCGCTTAATTCGATCGCACTTAATCCAGTCAGCCATTTTATTAGGTCAATTAAAACATTCAGAACGGATTTTTTTCTATGCTGGCAATTGTTAAAAAAGTCGCTTAATTCGGTCCTTTCATCGCATAATTCGATCAAATTTCCACGTGTCGACATAACGCAAACTCGCGAAACAAGTTTGAGCGTGTTTCGTACAAGCACGGACACGTTTGGACAACTGCGCATGCGTGCATCTAAGCATCTAATGCATAGTGGCTGTAATCACGTGGAATTTCTTTGTATTTTAGAAAATGATATTTAAGTCGTTGCAGCAATACTAACTAAACACTACTTATAACTTTTTTTTTAAAACAAACAATTTTAAAAATATATACTTTAAATACAGTAAAACCTGTCGAGAGTGACTACCACAAAAATGCTGCTGGTCAATGTACACAGGTGGTCACTATACAAAGAATGCCTAAATTAAAATTCAAATAATGAACATATACAGTGTAGCCTATATGTACACTGTACTTGTGCATGTAGTAAAAAAACCACAAATCCAAAAGTGTACAGAATCATCATTGCCATGTGCATTACATACAGTATATTTATTGCCTTATTACACATTTAGAGTTTTCGGAGGAATAAGGCGGAAAATAGGCGTAGAGCGACAATAACCTTCGAGCAACAATCACCGCATAACTGCGTGATTCCCCCAGGAATCCTAGAACGGGAAAACGCTATTTCAATCACGAAATTGCGGATTTATTTGACGAATTCCAGACAAGAAACGTCTTGCCAGCTCTAATAAGTTTGCTGGAGGGATTTTCTGACCAAAAACGACTTTTTTTTTTACTAGAAATCGACACTGCTCGATATGTCGCGATATAGAGTAGACCAACGACCAACGGCCTAAATCCACAATCGAAGCAACACGTGGATAGGTGGCGCCACTCGAGGGGAGGAGCGATCGATAATGTAAACATCTCGGTGAAATTGTTTGCTCGAGTAATTTACGAAGCAACGATGAGAAAGGATTGATCAGCTGAAGCGTTGATTTCTGTTTGAATTAAACGACCTGAGGCAAAATCAAATAAAATGGCCCCACACGACGTAACGAAGGACGAGGGGGTGGGGCTATTTATACAGGGGGTGAGGGATGAGTCCATTCGATCGATAGATGGCGCTGATGCGGAAATGTTCAAAAATGCGATGTAAATTGATTCATGGATGCAGTGCATGGAACATCGCCTTATACGAATTTTTGACTGTCTACGAAATCATTTTCAGTCCCCCCCCCCTCCATCCTATAGGTATGGACAAACAATGTTAATTTCTTCGTTTAAGACAAATTCCCAATTCGAATATTACAAGGTTCCCCCAGAAATTTCATTTTCAACTTAACTGACTTTTCCAGATTTTTAAAAAAAAATTCCCGGACCAATGACAAGGTCAATATTGGCCTATGCCAATTAATGTTGTCCACAATTTTGGAAAATTTACCAATGACAATTGTGAAAATTATTTGAAAGTTTGATAAAATTGTTATGAAATTTTTTGAAAATTAGAAAAATTTGTGTTTGGAAAATTTAGACAATTTTTTTTGTGAAAGGTTCAGAATTTTTCAAATCTATTTTCGGAATTTGTTGAAAAGTTTGCAAATTTGTCAGTCACATACATAGAAGTATTATAATTTGGATTGTGACAACTTTCTAACTTTCAACTTTCTGTGACAACTTTACTCCTTTCTAACGGAGGGTTCTCTAGTGAGCCAGTAAGCACTTTAGGGTGCGTCTCAGGGTATAGCGGTAGGCGTACCGTGCTGCAGGGCACACCTCCATTTATACAGGCGTGATTTAACCTATACTGTACGTGCAAATGCACTGTCAGGACAACAGCGCCCATAGATAATAATAATAATAATAAAGTTTATTCGATATTGAAAAGGAATGGACAGGTTTACAGAGAACACTTACATCCAACCTAGGATTAAAAAGACAGATTCACATAGTCCTTAAGTACAAGCTTAGAAAGATGAGACTCAAAACTGTGGATGGAGGTGGCTAAGACCAGTGCAGCGGGAAGCTTATTCCATATACGACCAAGCGCCATATAGATGGCGCTGATTCTGCAATAAGACGAGCCAATACAATACCCCAAATGCCGTATAGACGCTCGACTGAAACCATTACGAAAAATGACGATTTTCCCCCGAAAACAGTCGAAAGATAAATCAGCGTTGAAACGTAGACAATAATATTGATCGCCGGAGAGCCCGATTCAAAAATTCATGCGGCGATGACGTGAATATGCGCGTCGTGTCAACGACTGAGTAAAAAAAAAATGGCGGAACATTTTTGGGCGAAATCGATAGACGAAAAAACCGCATTAATATTAATGGCAGAAATAGAGAAAAAGAAAAAAAAACCACACACACAAACACGAAAAGCCAAGATTAAGCCTGTCATTTTCGTTTAAGTGCCAACGATATAAAAAGTGATTAAGATAGAGCTTTTTTACCTCAGCCAGTTTGTCGAATCTGGCGAAGAGTATGTTGAGGATCCGCACGAGGTCGCTGGCTGAATAAGTGGACGAAATGGCGGTGAAACCCACGATATCGGCGAAAAGGATGCTGAAAAATACCAATAAAACAAATGTAATCTAGGTGTAAATATCTATTATAATCATTTCCTGGACTCATGGTTACCGCAACATTTTCATTTTAAATTTCTCTGACTTTTCCCTGACTAAAATCCGAAATTCCCTGACCAAAACTTACTCGTTAATGCATATCAATTTTTTTTGTCATAATGACAAATAAAATAACAATTGCAATTAGAAGCTTGGCAAAACACTAGATTTTGTTACGAGGCTAGCTGAAAAGGATTGGGGATGGAGCAGCTACCAGACGTACTGAGTGCAGGGATAGCATTTTGCTTTTATTTGGGAAAATTTCCCTGTCGCCCCATGTCGGAATACTGGGCTCCTACAGTGTTTACCCAGAAATTTCATTTTCAAATACCCTGAATTTTCCAAGTTGAAAAAAAATTCCTGACCAATTAATGACAACGTGAAAAATTTTCATATTTTGCAAAATCGACGAGGGAAAGTATTTTGCAAAATTTACAAATGACCATTTTAAAAATTAACGCAAGAAATTTTTTTAAAGTTTACAGGAAAAAAATTTTTGAAAATTTGACAATCTTGTATTCGTAAAATGTATAAATTAAAAAAAAATTTACTCGAAAAACGTGAAAATTTTGCAATTTTGTCCGCGGTAAACGTGGGAAATTTTGTAATTTTTGCAAACTTGTACTCGGAAAACGTAGAAAACTTTTCAAATTTGTCCTCGGAAAATGTAGAAATTGTTGACAATTTGTACTCGGAAAATGTACTCGGAAAACATGGGAAATTTTGCAATTTTGTCCTCGCTAAACGGACAATTTGTAATCGGACAATATGGGGAATTTTTCAATTTTGTACACGGATAATTGGCCCTCATCTGTCCATGTAAAAGCATTCATTTTGGATCGGAACAACATGACAATGTTAAATTTCCCTGACTTTTTCATAATAACCCATTCTTCCCTGACCTTTCCAGACATTTTTAGATTCCCTGTGTTTACCAGGTTTTCACTCTCCTGAAAATGGGCGGGCTCCCCCCCCCTCCCCCTCCTTACCCTATGACATTATTGCATTTTTTTGCTGACTGTAGGTTACTGAGTTGAATTGAACTGAATTGTTGAATTGAGAACGAAATGAAATAAGTACTTAAAAAAAACTTCCGATCGATAGCATTTTTAGACGAATAAAGGTCATGAGTCAAGCTTTCCATCCCTCGAAAGAAAGAGGGAAAAAAAAGCCAAGAATCCCAGCTAAAATCAATTGTCTCTCGAGTGTATTCGCATAAGAGCAAAGGTCAGATACTCGAAGAAAATGGTAGATGGGAACAACGGTGGTGACCTAGCCGACCTCTCAGATAGTGTGACGTCATAAATCAACGTCATTTCGATTGATTTTAGTTCTTTTAAAAAGCGCAAACTAGCTTCTATCAGTGAGTTTTTAAACGAAAATTTGAATTCTTTCGATCGATTTGTTTATACAGTGAACGCCGCTTAATTCGATCACGATGCCGGGTTAATGGGGAGGGTCGGGCAGAAAAGTGGCGATGCGCTGCCTGTTACAAAACCGACAACACGATTGATAAGCTACTTTGGTCTATTTCACCATTGGGCACTGCACTCGCGGCGGATGATTAAGATGATTAAGTTGGGGTAGAGATGCAGATGTAGAGATAAAATACAGTTTGACTAACACTAATGATTCGGGTAAAACAGGGTTCCCCCAGAAAATTCATTTTCAACTTCCCTGAGTTTTCTAACTTTTAAGAAAATTTCTTGACCAAGGACAACGTGAAAAATGGACACTGCATGGGAAATATTTTTTTAAATTTACTAACGACAATTTTGAAAATTAACATAGAATTTATTTTTAAAATTAAAAAAAAATATGCATGAAATTTTTTTAAAATTGAAAAATTTTGTATTCGTAAAATGTTAAAAATTTGTTCTCGGAAAAAAGTAGGAAATTTTGCAATTTTGTCCTCGGAAAGTGTAGAAAATTTATACTCGGAAAATCTAGAGAACTTTGAAAATTTGTACAGGGAAAACGCGGACAATTTTGCAAATTTGTACTCAAAAAACGTGGAAAATTTTGGTAAATTTGTACTCGGAAAACGTGGACAATCTCGTGAATTTGTACTTGGAAAACGTTAAAAAATTTTCAAATTAATACTCATAAAACGTAGAAAATTGTGTAAATCGGAAAACATAGAAAATTTTGCAGATCTGTACTCCAAAAATGTGGAATTTGTTTGCAAATTTCTACTCAGAAAATGGGCCCTGAGCTAACCTTGTAGAAATTTTAATTTTAGATCGCCATGACTGCGTTGAATTTCCCTGACTTTTACAAAAAAAGCCATTCTTTTTTTACTTTTCCAGGTCATTTCTAAGTTCCCTGACTTTTACAGATTTTCCAGGTCTGGAGGAACCCTAATTTACTATTTTTCCGCAGCAACTTTATGGAGCATTCAATCTATAGAAATAAAAACCCTCAAATGCATCGATAGTAAACAACCAGTTGCTCCTTTCTCAAAAGCTTCGCCGCATTACATATCTGTATTGCATGTTTCGTTATTGCCTGCTAACGAGGGGCAGCGTAGCGCCAAATTTTGTGAAAATTGTGTGAAAACAGCGCGAATTCCGTTATTTCTGGTGTACCCGTAGTCTAAAACTTTCCAATTAATTGAAATTAAGATAAAACGCTTATGGGGGAAACGGGTTAAGCCTCGCTCGTAAAATGGAGCCCTGGTCAACAGGCTAGGAAAAAAGGGCGGAGAATCCGAGCAGAAATAATGCGGACTTTTGGCGAAAATCCCAGAAAATCCTTCGCTCGATTTTTCTTTTTAACGAGGGTTTCGTCTGAAAGGCGTATAAATTTGACGGAATCAACGGAAGTCACGAAGGTTATAAATAAGGGTTGACGACGCAGACAGGCGGCGCTGTAAATACACCAGCTTAACGAAACGTTAATTGAAAAAAAAATGGAAAACTATAATTGGCAAACTTTTCAAATCGTAAGCGCAATTATTTTCTTGAATCAACCTCGTAAATAATTACGGTTGATGCAGATCTGGAAGATCGCGGATCATACTTAGTAAAATGGAAACGGATTAATTTGTCTCGTTTGTGAGACTAAGGTAAAAATGATGGATAAAGTCGATGAAAATAATTGGTCTCGTTTACTACCTGAAGTCAGGCAAAAATTATACGTTGCGTGCAAAACGTTGAGAATAATTATTATATTTAGAATTATACAGTAAAACCCGTTAAGAGTGACCACCAAAAACGAATGCTTTGATGGTCAGTGTGCACAGGTGGTCAATATACAAAGAATGCCTGAATTAAATTAAAATAATGAACATGTACACTGCACTTGCACTTATAGTAAAAAACCACAAAACCATAAAAGTACAGAACCATCATGTCCAAGGGTTAAAGCAAGATGTAACGTGACTCATCCGTTAACGGGTCACTTTTTAAGGTAATTGGCTATGTAAAAATTTTCAAAAAAAAGACTACACACACTGTTCACTTTACACAATAGACAGGTGGTAACTGGTCACTAAACAGAAAATTTTTATGAAGGAAATGTACACTAGAAAGAACAATACACTAAACAGGTGGTCACCATTCAAAGGTGGTCGCTTTTCCAGGTTTAACTGTATTTAGAAAATAATCGGTAAAAAAATGGCAAGCATGTAACGCATGTAACATATAAAAAAAATTCATTTTGAAATTTTTTTTTAATATGAAAACTCAACATTTTCAAGAAATACAATTCTAAAAATCTGGATATTCCGATTAAAATTCGAATTAAATCATCTCACATCACTTCCAGTAACAGTATCTTTAAATTATAAAAATTCTTAACGTTTTCAAGAAATTCAATTCTGAAAATCTTGACATTTCAATTAAAATTCGGATTAAATCATCTCACGTCACCCTCCAGTAACAGTATCTTTAAACTATAAAAATTCTTAACGTTTTCAAGAAATTTAATTCTGAAAATCTGGACATCACAATTAAAACTAATGAAATCAACTCACGTCACCCTCCAGTATTAGTATTTAACTTTTTTTTAATTTAATCTTACTATTTTACCATGAGACTTAGCTTTCATATAATGAAGGCTCCTTAATTCGTTTAAAAGTTGAACTAAAATAGAAATTCTACGTATACACCAACCTAACAACTAGCTTGGTTACTCCACGTGCCCATCTTAAGTAATTTTCGAGTTACTTTAAGGAGCTGGACAAACCAGATAGGCGATTTAAAGGATGTTAGGATTAGGTCATTTCTGTTATTGATTTAGGTTTCAGGATTTGATAAAAACCCTTTGTATTTGGGCAATGTGTCAAAGCAAAAGATTGGTTAAATAGAATGGAAAGTGTCGAGAAGATAGATTGCCAAGAGTTGTTTTCTTTCAATTGTCCAAACTTTGGATTCTAGGGTTTCTCAGAGTGCGACCAAAATAGGCCTAAAGCAACTTGGATTTGGCAAAAATCCATTAACTATTTAGAAAGCTACTTATCAAAGTTTCCTCCGGGGAGTCAGAGCAGATACAAAGGCGCTTCAGTCCACTCGACTTACACGAAAAATAAATAAATATGGCTAGAAAAAAAACCAGTGGAAAGAACATCTACGTTTCCTATTTCAAAAGCTAACTTTGCCTCCGAAGACTATGGGGAGTCCCGTAAGTGAAACCGAATGATATATCACGTATAAAACATGCTAGAATGATTGGTGAAAAATGTAGGATGTATTTCGAGAAATTGCATAAATTTACGAAAATAGGATTTGGTAGTTTTGCGCGAGAAAATTGGCATTATCTTTGGAAAAATTCAGGATATATTTTTAGGATATACTTTGAGAAATTGCACAAATTTACCTAAATGAAAAAGAAGAAAACCTTGGATATTTAAAGAATATATTATAGCTTTAAGAAAAAAATAAGATTTGGCAATTTGGCCTTATCTTAGGAAAAATTCAGGCTATATTTAGGATGAATTTTGAAAAATTGCAGAAATTTACGAAAATGGAAAAGGAGAAAACCTTGGAGTACTGTATGCAGAAATTTAAAGAATATAACTTAAATTGGGATTTGGCCATTTGGCACAAGAAAATTAGCATTATCTGGGGGAAATTTTAGGAAATATTAAAATTAAAGAAATTAGATATATTTGGAAAAATGTAAATATTCGGATAAAATAATTAGAAATAGTAGGATAAAAAATGGAAATATTTGGCTAAAGAAAGGGGAAATACTTGGATAACAAAATTGGAAATATTTCGGATTTAGCAAAAAACAAAAAATTAAATGAAAACAACTGCAATTTTTAAAATCTTTTGGGGGTAAAATTTTTGGAAATATGTTAATAAAGGACATTTGATATATTTGGAAAAATAGAAATATCCGGATAAAGTAATTAGAATTTTTTGGTAAAAAAATTGTGAATATTTGTTTAGAAAAACTGGAAGTATTTGGATGAAATTGTAAATATTTGAATAGAAAAGCTAGAAATATTTGGGCAACAAATTGAAAATATTTGAATAGAAAAGCTGGATATATTTAGGTACCAAAATTGGAAGAAATAGCAAAAAAACATAAAAGACTAAAATGAAAACAACTGCAATTTTAGAAAAAAATGTCTTAATATTAATAGAATCTAAGACGAAACAACGCTATAGTTAATTTCCAAAACGTATTTAAAACACTGCGAAATAAGAACCTCAAATTTGAGAAATTGATGTCTCGGAACTTGGGAAATATTTATTTATTAACCATATACAATATATATAAATAGAAAAACAGAAATTAAAAAAAAAATGTTTGAAGAGACAATTTCAATGTTGAAGACTTTTTTTCTTCAAAATTGTATAAAAATTTAAAAAATGGGAATATTTTTTTAATGGGGATATATTTATATTTTTTAAAAATATTTGGTAAAGCTAGATAAATTTCATATTTTCATTTTTATACCCACATCAATATCAACAAATGTCACTGTATACCCTCGTTATACATGTATACGCATATAACTTCTCGAAATGACAGCTAATTTCTCGAAATGTGTCATTCGCAGTAAACTGACATACAATGAATGAGTTTGTGATCCAAGACTGGAAACATTTTATATTTAAACGTCACTCAGGACTGACGTAGAGTAAATTAAATATCCAGAGAGTTTTTTAAAACGTTAACGTAGTAACATGTATACGAGAATCTGTTTTTGAAATGTAAGAAAAGCAGTTTGGTCTCGCCACAATAACTGGCTGCATTTTTCTATATTTAACATTTAAAAAAGCGGGGCTTTAAAATATACCGTGTTGCTAAGCTACTAGTTTCTACGCGACCTCCTCCTACAGCATTTACACCAATCGATAAATTCACACTTTTATTTAGGCTCTCATACTGTTTGATTCTCTTTAGTATTTTCGATTTTTTGAATTTGGCGCCTTTTTGATTTTTAAGTTGCAAGGCATTATGGGA
>JAQGBX010001520.1:0-24467 GCA_034698745.1 Megaphyllum sjaelandicum | reverse complement strand
CACAAGCAGATTTTTCATATCTCGAACGGTTAAGAAAAAAATTGGGTGGTGATGGACTTATGAATCACCCTGTATATTGTACACTGTCTAGGGTTCCCCCAGAAATTTCATTTTCAACTTCCATGACATTTCCCTGACATTTGAAAGGTTTTAAACAAATCTCCCTGACTAAAGACAATGCCAAAAATTGAGATATTTTGCAAAATCGACATTTTGCAAAAAATAACATTATGCATGTTAACATTAACATGCATAATTTTTGATGTTGAAAAATTTTTAAATGTTGTTTTCGGAAAATAAAGTTTTGTAAATTTGTACTCGGAAAATATTGAAAATGTTAAAAATTGGTACTCGGAAGACGTGGGAAATTTTATAATTTTGTCGTCGGAAAACGTGGAAAATTTTTCGATCTTGTCCCCGGAAAACATGGCAAATTCTGAAATTTTGTCCTTGAAAAAAGTTGAAAATTTTGCAAATTTGTACTCGGAAAACGTGGAAAATTTTTTGCTAATAAAGCTATAAGAGCATTAATTTTGGATCGCAACGACTTGCCTACGTTGAATTTCCCTGACTTTTTCAAAATAAGCCATTCTTCTCCGACTTTTTCAGAAATTTTCAAGTTCCCTGACTTTTCCAGTTTTGGGGGTACCCTGTATAGCTGTGTCGATTCTTTGTCGTCATGAGATATGGTACATGTAACTTAATGTGGCGTGACTATAATAATTCCATACTGGTTTCATCGTCATAATCTACATTGTATACGCAATCAAAATCCATTACATTAGGGATCCGCTAAGTGAACACCTTCACTGAGTCAATGAGTAATATCGGCGTGCAGTCACTTTGATTTTCCGTCATGAGTGCGCATCTTTTACTCCCACGGTGTATGGTGGGCCATGCAGGATGTACGATTGAGATACGCGTAACGTCCAACCCCAATATTTGATAGACCGTGTTAGGGAGCCGCGGATGACTTTGAAAAACAAGAAGTATAAAGCCCCGCTCCATTTGGACGTGACACAAAAGTGGGGAACTTCCCCATGGCCGCAGGATGGGAATTACTATTTTCAGTCCCAGCCCGAGATCCTTTTTCGAGCAACAAAAGCGGTGGACAATCGTCCCTTCTCCCCCCCCCCTCCTTGCCTATAACAATGCTCTCGCTTTTCCGCCGCTCGGAAATAGATGCCCACCAGAGCTTGACATTGAATTTCTCTTAACATTTCGCCATGATTAACGCAGTTCGGTCTCAAACAGAAATACGCAGCTAGCAACAATTTAAACGTGGAAAAATGCACTTTTACGAAAATAGCGCGCCACATGCCGCGCCCAACAACGTCCAAATATAGCGCTTCGAACGTCTTTACTTCGATTTATCTTCCCCGCATTTCATCTTCCCGAGACACGTTTCCTCAGCCATGGGCAAACTGTTGCCACTACATCCGCGAATCCGTGATCCTATCACTGTCCGTTGGGTGCATGGTAGCTCGCATCCGCTACCATCAGGTAGCTTGGGCTCGACCAGAACCACTCGCAAGGGCTGTCGAAGAGAGCAACTCTGGAAGAGAATCAGTGCATGGTAACACGGCTCAGTTGCTATAGCAATGGGTATAGCAAGTGGGCCCCATGCCTGGATCTTTGGAACTCCTAATCCCGTGCCTCCAGGCTAGAGAACTGTAAGGTCTCGCCCCTTATGGGGGCCATGGTCAGTGGTTTGTCTGCCAAAGGTATATATCGTCCGAGCGGCTATACCGCTCATGAGAGATGCTCGACAGAATCGAAACTTTTGGAAACATCCATGCTAAGTTGTAACATCCTTTCGAATCAAATATTATCATAAGACAGGCTTTTGGGCTCTTACTATAGTACAACCCCCCCCCCTTTTTTATCTCTCATTGCTTTTTCCTCGTGCAACTGGAATTGCATTTGTTTCAAAAATGAACATTTAATAGCACAAGCACGCAACAGTGGGCAATAGAAGTTTCCCGCGAGAATGTTTAGTGCCTACAACAGGAAACACCAGCGATATTATCAATCTCCAATTTCCTCTAACATTTAAGAATTCCCTGCATATGGTGTTAGCAAAAGTACACTGTAAGACACGTTGCATGCACGAGTGTAGTTGTACATTCTCTTACTGTACGCACCAAATTGGCAAAGCATCAGGTAGTAGATCTTTCTAAATTCGTGGTAGATGTACTCGCGCTAAATTCACATTTGTTTCCTAACCAAAAATATTCAAATCCAATTGCATGGCTTTATGCCGTGAGAAAGGTGGTGCGACTACATTAAATTTGACGAACAAGTTCGTGTATGTTGTGCTTTCCATGCCAAAAATCCGAAATTCTGTTTCTTTCCTTTGAATTCTAGGGCCCCTTGTATTGCTTCAAAATGAAGCGAAACTCAATCGCTTACGTATCTTATACCTGCTACATTTTCTTTTAGGTTCAAGACAGCGCAAACATGATTTACATTGACGAGAATGAGCCACTTGGTAAGTAATACAAATTTGTGAACGTGCTAAATTTGCAGCTATCACATCTGTCATGCTATTAATACCTAAATAGGCATAGATGTGACAAAGTCGTGCAAATGCACGTACTCGCACGGTTAAATTAATACTTGTTTAGTGTGATTTTTTTTAATTTGCTTGAATCAGTGTTTGTAAATAGATAAAATTATTTTATTCAAGTGAATAGCTGTAATTTAAAAAAAATAATACAAAATTGATCCATCAAGTTAATAACAATGAATCCATTGTTTGCAATGTTATGGTTACGGAATACGAACAAAAGAGTCAATTTGTCCTTCAAAAATTGATTAATCTGACTATTGTTCGCGTTCAATTAAAAATTAATCGATGATAAAAAAACAATTGCGAGCTTAACTGGTTGGCATTCGCAGAGATAAAAAGGTCATTACTGGCATATCATTTGGTTTTAATATGTAAGTGTTAATCTGCTTAAATGATACTGATTATGTTAACACCACTAATCGTGAATGGCTCATCTGAAAATTGACAATTTTTGTGTAGTGTGAATTCTGAAACGGAGGTGGGATATTGTTCTCCGATACAACAGGATATAGAGAAAATCCAGCACAATAATACAATTCCAACGAAAAACGTACTAACTTTTTCAAAGATGTTGGCAAAAGACGTCGTGTTGCATTCGACTAAAACGTTGTGAAGTTTTGTGAAGTTATTATTTTTTACTTGTTGACATCTACATGTACCTATGCTGTTTCCTTCGTAAATCTACGAGCACCTACGATCCAGACCATGCCTCTAAATGCTTTAAAAGGTTAACGCAGTGGGAAGTATCAGTTGTTCAGTGTTTCCTTATGGTCTGGGAAAACTCACTCAAGGCACAGATGGTTTATAATAATCGGCTATTCTCCAGTTGGTAAATGATCGGCCTAAGACAACATCATTTCCTAAACGGCATTGAACTGGCATCTATCACTGCGAGCGCTGTAGTACCCATTCGAGAGAAAAACTCAAACTAAATTACACAAACATGATCCTAGCTGGGTGCTTAATGTGAAATCTCACCATTAAATCGACCATAAAACAATCCTTTCGACGCTTAACAAACTCGCTCTCTCTTCACCGTTAATCAATTACAAAAAAGAAAAATATCAGATGATGATATTGATAGTGAGATTGGGAAACATCATACAGAAAAACAAAATAAACACGCCAGAACATGTAGCCTACACTACAAGAAAAACTTGTAATTAAAGGTATTTAAACCGTCACAAATACTCCACCTTGGTGTTATGGAAAAACCTTTACTACATGTACTAGGCTTGAAAGGTTTCCAGTAACACATTTAGAACCTAGGTTTCTAGTTGTTGGTGTTATTGCAAAATTCTCCACCTTTACAAAAAGGTGGAGTATTTGTGACAGTTTAAACATTTTTATTTTTTAGAGTGTACGAAGAATTGCAGTTATGAAAGGTTTTTATTCACAACTCTTCAAAACTTTACGGTGATTGTAAGTTGATATGAGGTTCAGGTATTTATTAAAAATACTGATGAGGTACATAATATACTGGACAATACGAGAAAGGTGGGGGAATCCTTTGGAAATATGCATCATGAAATTAATATTAACAAATACATAATATTTTTGAAATTGTTTCTCAGTTGTTAATGCATATTTTGTGATACACGGCACTTTACATGCACTTTGCAGTAAACACGGGTATTTAAACATGAATTTAAAATTCTTTGTTTTAAAGTGAAGTCTTTCTCTATTTTGTTACTCCATTTTACTTACAAACTTTCTCTATTTTATTACGCTGCAACACTTTTCACACAAGTTAAAAAGTTATCAATTAACCATGCCAATCAATGGGATGCAGAATTTTCAAGCTATACGGTACAAAGTTGTACGACAAAATCAATTAATTCCTCTTTCTCTTGTCTTATGACTTCTTGAAGAAATTAATTGAGAAAAAGGTGGTGTTGCATCAAATTATCGAAGTCGTTTCATTAATCCTCATCGCTGCAAAACTGGATCAATGATGCCTACATGTTAGATTTATTACAGTTAAACGCATCGTAGAACACTAGTAAAAACTAAAGAATACTGGTATATGATTAACAAAAACTAATCCATTTAGCGTAGACTTTGCTCGTTTCAAATGTTCATACAACCACACTGTTCTGTTTGCAGAACCTGAACCCCCTTTTCATCCCAGGGAGATTAAAGTGCGCATGGATAACAGCATAAGAGACTATTATGATTTAAGTGATGAACTTGGCAGGTAAGATTGCTCTTTCAATGGAAGCAGAAAATTCCGGCTGCTATAACAACAGCTTATTAACAATTTATTTCTTATCCTTAATGCTGCTTAAATATATTATATTGACTCGATCGATAAAACGTTAACATTATTAACTCTTCTAAGTAGTTTGAATCGTAGAGGTGAATGCTCTAAAACCTAGCGTAACAATACCACGTTCTATTAGAAGTTTCAAATAAGTACCTTGCAAGTTATAGCAATTTTATCACCTAATTTTTCCAAGCACGTAGTTTTACCCATTAACGAAATAAATGAAATCTATCATGGTGATTAATTATTGAGTTTGAAAAGATATATAAAGAACTACGTTTTTACCAAATTAAACGATACATTTTAAATCATTGATAATTCGATGCACGTTGGTTGCATCGTACATGTACCTTGTACATAGATTTCAGTCCTATAACCCGCACAATTCTAATGACATTCTTTTCATTTTTCTTCTTTACACATGTTTCCTTACACAAGCTAGGATATACATACATTATATATGTTTAACTTCAATAAATGTTCACTAATCCCATTATTATCACTAAAATTACATCATTCAAGACCATGAACTAATGGTCCCAATTAGTTCAAATAAACTATGTTCTACTGTATGTGGTTTTGGTAATAAAATTCCTATGGTAATTTTCTAAACAAATTCAAATTGTACGCGCATTTTTACAAATCCAATTAATGCATGTTGTCAAAGCAAAATTCGTGCGAGCAATGTAATCTTTTTCATCATAAAAAAATTGTTTTATAAGGAAAAAATGAGACTTCTCTACGATTTTTAATTGTGTACATGTATGCCAAACTTAACAATATAGTTCTATAGACCTAGAAATTGTTTGCTTGGGAATAATAGAAAACTGGTCATACGTATACCGTAAATGTTTTAGAGCTCTTTTATATGACTGGGGATTAGTTTTTTTCCACAGTCGAGTAATTCTAGTTACGCGATATTGCTACCGATATGGAAGTACTGCTCAAGTACAGTACATGTAATTGCTATTAAAGAGCTGACTGAGAATATATTCAGCGTGAGTAAAAAGTCTGTTCCCCACCCCCAAAATAAACAGAATGGGTGCAAATATCGGAAAAATCGGAAAAATAGCTATTACCGTTTAAGACATAGGACATATAAAGACCCTTGAAATGGACCAAATGGTTTGGGCACCATTGCATTCCGCACCCTATGGTTACTATACTGTATGTACCCTATCTCCGATTTTTCCTATTTGCGTCCATTCTGTTTATTTGGGGGGGGGGCGGAACTTAAGAGAACAGACTTTTTACTCATGTTATATAGCTTAGTGTCTTTATTTTTACAGTTTTTCCCACGCGTTTAAAATATTATATTAAGCTTCAACTGATTGGCATGGTTATTTATTGATGGGCAAGTTAAGGTGTAAACTTCTACACTTCATGTAAGGTATTTTAATTCCAGCGAACAAATGAAATATTGTGCCTTTACGTTAGTTTAACGACTATCTGGCTGGGAATGTGTTGCAATTCAGCAGAAATGCAATGCCTGCGTATAGTCTTATTTATTTATTATTTATTTTTTGTTCAATATTTGACATCTTTACTCGATTAGTCATCTGGAATTGCATGAGGAAAGAATACTAGATTATGATCGATAACTTGTACTGGGAGAATCAAAAGTTGCGTTATGTTAAACTACAATGTAGGACTATTTGTGATTTGTCACTGCAAACAGCGTCTTATGAGTGAGATGACTTTCGACGTACCCGGTGCGTGGACTCATGCATCCTGTATTATATGAGCTTTAAGGCTAAGGAAAGATTTGGCAGTTGGGCACTTTTATAGATGTAAATTGTGAAGTCTGTCGAGTCTGTAATTTTGTTTATCAAAGTGTTATTGTATACTTTATACAGTAAGTTGTCTGATAGTGTGTCACGCTGCCAGAGGCGTATACTGATTCGAGGGGAGTTGTTCAAAATTATATATCATATACTGTTACGAAGGGGAAGGGGGGTTGCGAATCAAAACAGGGAAAATGACAATCCGGTGAGGTCACATGTATGTTGTTTAGAATAAGAATTTCTCGTATCGTTTTTTTTTTTTTTTAAATACGATGAATATGATGAAGTACTGCCATTTGAATCGAAATTATACATGTAGACATGCATGTGTAACATATGTTGCATATATAACATATGTTGCATATATAAAGTTAAAAAGTTTGGTGACCCATAATTTCTAAGATATGCAGTCATTATGCGTTTTTAGACATAACATTCAACACATCTATTATTAAGACATGATGACAGCATTTTTAACTATACAATTGCTAAATCCCCATGGTAATCATTTTCCTTTTACGGAGACGTCGACGACAAACAAATGCAGCGATTTTTGCATCATTAAATGCCAGGGCACCATGTCATGTTGTATAAAATCAATGATTAATCAACGCTCCAGCATTGTTTTCTAAATTTCATTACAATAATTAGGTTTGATCTAAAACTGTACCATCAACGCTGCGCGACTCTCATGGCCTTACCGCGCTGCATCGTTAATATGGCAATTTTGAGAGCTATATGTAGCTTGAGAACTCACTGCAACCGCCATGTTTACGTATTCGGTTAATATTTATTTAAGAGGTACAGCATGCATAAACTCGTTAAAATTAAGATAACGCCGCAATGTTATTTTAAGTGGCCATCAAAGTCGGAAATGTTGAAGAAAAATGGATGTTGTTACTGTAGGAAGAACGTGCAAAATGAAACATTATCTGTCTTTGCGTAAATTATATTATTCACATTATTTTCAAAAATCGTAATCTGCATAATAAATGAAATGTAGTTTCTCTCTTTATTCATCAGCTTTCGTATAACCTTAATTGTCGTTTTCTCGCTGTATAATGACGATGTGGTCCGTATTTTTTTTGGGGGTTTAATGTTCGCTTAACGCCGCCATTTTGTTTTTGTGCTCACAGAGGTAGAATCCTTGTTCGAACCCAGAGACGTTAACATTCACAGAGAAACCGATGTTCGCGATTACTTTGAGATGCTTAATGAAATTGGGAGGTAGGCCTCATCGTTAATTGCCACTGCATAGGCTTGCAGCACTTGCCTGGGCAACGCATTCAAATCGTGCAATGTTCATATATACCTAGTTTATGGATTACGGTGTATAGTGTTGTGTTAATAGAAGCCGTAGAAGAGGACTTGTTTTGTATCGTTGTCATTCTTCCGATAGTATACTGTACGTACTAGCGCTTTAATTGGCTCATGCATGAAACAGTTGCATTATACTGTGTCGCAATGTTTAGGTTTGATGGGTGCTAAACGCTTTACAAAAAATTAGTGCATTATATACGTGCAATCTTACGCTGTAGTCAAAAACGACCGACTGTGTCGAACTACTTTTAAAATAATTAAAATAATATTGAAATATCTACATTTCTTTACAAAACCAAATTTATTTTTAAAAATCGGATGATAGTTTTCATTTGCCACGCACTCGGTGGCACACTGCACTATTATTGTATAATTTTAAGTATACTGTACAACGTTTAGTTTAACCTTATTTAGAAAATATGGAAAATTCATTAGTATAGGAGGTACTTTAGCGAGTACTGTATAATTAAATTCGAACATGCATTACTTCAGCTAATCTTATTTTAACAACAATTAGTTCTCATATTTTGAAATGAATTTCACGGTCAGAACATCTAATTTCAATGATAAAGAAAAGAAACGAGATTTGAAATACGTAATTAGTATTGCTTTTTAATTTGCAGTGATTAGTCATACGATTACAGTAGACTGGATTATCTAGGGAGGTCATAAATGAATCACCCCTCATAATCCCTAAAATAATGTAAAACCCAAATGTATAGGAAATGGAGTTGTCTCCTTTCCAAAGCGCTTTATTTAGGCAATGTACATGTACTCCTTATAGACGTCACATACCCTCTTAAATGAGCATGGGTCACTTGACTGCCTCAACGTATAGACCAAACATCCACATCATTATATATTTTTCCAAGCTGCTGCATGAAATAAGAAGTGAAACATCGTGTAAATTTAATGTTTTCTGCAATAAAAATCGGCCCCACATTTATTTTATTTCTCTCGCAAAAGTGTGTGCAGAAAAGTACCGCTTCAATTGACTGTTTTATGTATAGCTAGGGACCCCGGTTAATTAGGAGTCTATTCAATTGTACACATTGATTCGGGGTTTGCAGCCAGGCAGAGTTTAAAAAAAAATCAGTTTTGAACTTAGTCAGAGCATATATGGACAGGTAAACAAATCAAATCGAGGAATATACCTTGTCATTCAGAATACAGTAGAGGGCTTGAGATAATATGAATTTGTATTTAATTCACTCCTATTTTCGTTCAGAATCATCAAATTGAAGTAAAGCATTAATTACACGTACATTTCGAATACACGAGATCGTATTACAAGATTTACATGCACTTCATAATTTTAGGAATATGTTCAATGCCTTTTCCTTATAAATGTCGAATAGTGCAGTGTTTGAAATTACAACAAAATCTATTATTTTTTGTTTTGTTTTGGAAAAGCTAAATGGAAGCTAGCGAGCGACGTAAAACGAGGCAAGATTCAAATTTTGGACGACGAATGAATAGTTTAGTCTCACTTTCCTATATAGTTAAACTTTGTTAACACGAAAACACGACCGACCTCCCCGTATTTCCATCTGCATGATTCCGTTATTAAAAATGGCTGCCGCAGATTGCATGCTGAATAATGCTCCCCAAAATGTGCTACTTAAGGTAGGCGCACACTTAACGGCACGACACGCACCGCACGGTACGGATGGATCGGATCTTTTTTTATGGGGGTGCACATTTAGATCCGATGCGTCCCGTGCTGGTAGGTATGCAATTAATGACACGACCATTTTTTCCCGGTCCGTCCCGTGCGTTGCGTGCCATGCCGGTAGGTGTGCGCCTACCTTAAGGGTAGAACGTTACGTCTTTAGCCGCAGCACCATTCTCATTACTTTGCCAGAGCATGCAGCGTGAATTCGTCGCAAAGTGCATTTTCGCATCCTTTGATTTTAGGGGAAAATTTGGCACAGTTTACCGTTGCCAGGAAAAGGGCTCGGGGAAAACGTTGGCGGCCAAATTTGTCACCACCGCCAGGACGGAAGATCGAAAGGACGTGGAAAGGGAAGTGGAAATCATGAAATGTTTGCAACATCCGAGACTTCTTCAACTTTACGACGCCTTCGACGATGGGAAGAAGGAAATGTGTCTCGTTCTGGAATTGTTAGTACGGGATATTGGTGTGCTATTGCGCATGCTCCAGGATCCTAAAAGTTTAAAATTAAAGCCATCACTGCTTTGCTTTTTCTCGCAGAATCGAAGGCGGTGAACTTTTCGAGAGAGTTATCGACGAAGATTTCATCCTAACTGAGAAAGTTTGTCGGATTTTCATGAAACAGATCTGCGAAGGAGTACAATTTATGCACTCCAAACACATATTACACTTAGATATGAAGGTAACCGAGCAATGAGCAAGCGCTGAGTACTCCGATCTAAATCGTAAAATGTCGCTTAATCACTTCCACGTGTTGAGTTCGTATGCCATTGACGGAATTCATGCAAGACTTTCTAATGTCATTATATCAAACATCTTCTTAACTGTGCACCAGTAAAATAAACCTTAAACTTTATCGATAATTTTAAAAACTTCAAAATTTAAAAGTGAGATTATACGCAAACTGTAATTCTTGTGATTTTTTATAATTTCAGCCAGAAAACATTTTGTGTCTATCAAGAACTGGAAACAGAATAAAATTGATTGATTTTGGATTGGCCCGAAAATTTGACCCCAGGAAAAAACTACAGGTTTTGTTCGGCACTCCTGAGTTCGTAGCACCGGAAGTGGTCAATTTTGACCTAATAGGCCATGGAACAGATATGTGGAGTGTCGGAGTTATTTGCTACGTGTTGTAAGTCTGTGTTTATCGCAGCTTATTGATCTGAAGAAAGATGGTCAACACTGAACTCCTCTTACATTTCGTGGTTAGGCTTTCAGGGCTATCACCTTTCATGGGGGACACGGATGTACAAACAATGGCCAATGTGACCATGGCAGAATACGATTTCGACGATGAAAGTTTTGACAATATATCCGAAATGGCCAAAGATTTCATCAGAAAACTTTTAGTTAAAGAAAGAGAGTAAGTATTGACATGGATGTCATTTCTAAACGATTTTTACCATGCAATCACCCTTTTTTCTGTTTATCAGGAATAGGCTGTCAGCAGAACAGTGCCTTAAACACGAATGGCTTACGGTACGTTTGTAAATACAGTATGGAATTTTTTTACAAATATTTAGCTAATTGTTCTATATGTTATCATGGGAACTACGGTCATAAAGTACATGTATAAAAATGAAAATAAGATAGCCTTTCCATATTTAGGCAGATAAAAAAACTTTATGTACCTAATGAAAAATTTAAAGTTAAAATTGTATCTTTAATAATCCAATCATCTAAAAGCTTTTTTATCAATTGCAGACGGAATCAAAACAAGATGAACGTGAAATCAACAAAAGAAAACTGAAAAGATATGTTATAAGGAGGCGTTGGCAGGTAATATGAAGGCATTTTTTACTTAAGTTAAAGTATCAATTAAATTTGCCAACAATAGCATGATGAGTTATTCTTCGAAAGTTATGTTTGTAATTTGTTACCACTTCGTGTTTCATCTTTCCAGAAAGCGGTTAATGCAATTCTGGCATTGAGACGGATGGGAGCAAGAATGGATTCGTGACTGATGATTGATTTTGTAAATATCAACTACAACTTGAATTGTAAATATGTTAAATCCCTATTTTGATCTGGAATTGTGTAAAAAATATCCCCACGCTGTTTCTCTGAAATTAAAAATGCAACTGCAATATTTGCTCAATATTTCAGCATTTCTATTCGTTCACCTTATGAGCTCATCGAGGCCAAATTCATAATTTGATAATCATATACTTCAAAGCGTATGGATGTTTATAAATACCAGTTGTATATACTATTTTAAAACACTTTTTGGAGACAAATATCTCCATATTTTTGAATATGTATCGCTGTTAAACTTTGCCTGCCCGGTTGCCGTTTTCAGCTCTATTGCCACGTTATATATTAGCTGAAATTGCAAGCTCTTTTCTCGTTTTCACATATCGAGTTTTAAAATAAAAGTTCTTCACTTTGTGAAATCCTTTACCAATTTTCCAACTATCAATACACGTTGCTTATATTAAATTCCTAGTGAACATGCTGAGAACATATCCTTCAAAATACACGTGAACTAAAATGTGTATAAGTCGTTATGATCCTTATCTTTCGATATTTTCTAAAAATTAAAGCCATCATTTAGTGATTACCACCACAAATTTGCATCAATTTTCTTTATGAATGCTGTTCACTGCAAGTTTTAATAATAAGACACGCTTATACTGCAATTGTTGAAGTGTGCTTTCTTTTAAAATATGATTTTTAAAGTATATGTGTATTCTGCTGTAAATATCCAATCCTATAGTCATGATTTCGTTTGTTAGAATTTTTCCATGATCTTTCCGAGATTTCCAAGGTGTGTTTGCAAGTTTTGAAGTCTTGATGAAATAAAATCGCTTTACAGTTTCAGTGAAGATGTACAATTTTCTGGCGTTGTGCTTAAAATGCCCATGCCATTAATTATCTAGACTCGTGCATATCAGACAGGGAGTATTTGTTTTAGTTTACGTTTGATGAACATTTAGCGAATCGCTATAATCTCGAGGAAATCAGAGAGAATTTTGTAAAATTTCAGTCTTCGGGGAATATCTGCGTATGCTCTTTTGCTTCCCTTTTTAGGCAATTAGTTAACGTGAAAAGTGGTGGCTCGTTTACATAGAAGCTTTATTTGTACGGTAATTCTTTAAATGCGCATTTTAAAAGTCGTGTCACTACATCCTGATTCATCCATATTTGTTTAAGACTCCTCCACCTTTCAACCAATGCAATAGAGTACATGAGTTGTACATTGCAAATAATCCCACTAGGATATCTTTAAATGTTTCTCGGAAAAAGTCGAGTCAACAATTTTAAATACATATCCTTCCTTCAAGCTGATCTCATTTGACTGCAGGCATATGCAGTACAAAAAGGTAGTAAGTTTATTTCTATTTAAGTAGAACCTAACATAGCTGACTGCATACTGGTTCTACGGTATCTTAATTACCTCACATCCACTGAGGGGATTGGTCTTGCAGGTTGGATCTATGTATGATATCGAGTGCTACATGAATACATGACGTATAGTTTTCTTTTTGGATTAAAAAAACCAGTTAACAGGAAGACTGCATGGCATCAACAAGGACTTCTGTTGCAGAGAAGTATTCATATTGAAATCAAAAGTTGGAATTAAAAAGAATTTGGGACAGAAGAAAACACGAGCATAAAGCGCATTACCAACAATTCATGGTAAGCTTATAAGATAAATGTATAACAGCTATGTCATGAAATGCGTGCATTCATTTTGTAGCTCATCGTACCCTTTTTTGCATAAACGATCCCATATAAAATTAAGAATTTTCTATTTACTGGCAAACGAAGTCAAATATCCCATTACTAAAATAGCTATTCATTTACGACGTTTTGGCGCTTAATTCTGCGTCCTGGTCAAGTGTTTAATTTACTCATACCGTACACGTTTCCAATAACATCCGCCATTATTTCCCTTTGCACCCTGTGTAAATCCTGTTACCGTATATTAAAGTCTTAAAGTGATCGTGTTTTCCTCGACAACTGTAAAATAATGGTATTCACACATGGAAGAAATGTGACATAATGGTGGAAGGTATTGAAAACTTATGGGTAAATTAAACCCTGATGAAGGTGCAAAAATGACGTAACTTGGTAAATTAAAACATAATTTTGTTGCAAATACATTGTAACATGACGTCGTGTTATCGGTCTTTCCAACCACTCCAAGATGTTGAATTTCATTAATATTTACTGTAATATTTTTTTCCCCGCAAATATCTATAAAATCGCTTTGTTTTGGGGAGGGTGCATGTTAAATTTTATGCCCTCAATAGTAGAAATGTTGGAAGAATCTCCTGATATAAATAATTCTAATAGTTAGATTCGTATAATGGAGTAAAATGGTACTTTCAAAGTCAATATTATTTATTAATTTCGAGAGTTGCTCTGGACATTTTTTTAACCTTACAAGTATAAATGGAGCTCATATCAAATTATCTTGAGTGAATTATTGCAAGAACGCTTTTTCTTGATTTGTATCACCAATTTATTCGCTTTACTTAATTTGTTTGCAATATAAATCCCGTTTTCCAATTTCTATTTTAGAAATAGAAAGCAGTGGTATACATGTATTTTCAAACAATATATCTTACAACTTGCGAGCATTTTTAAAATAAGTTGAATCTATATCGTAGATGTTTATGATAACTAAAATTCAAGTATACAGAATATGTATACAAGCTCGTAGATATACTGTATACATGTCAATCCATAAGGGATTTGCACCTATAATATACAAAAGTAACACAAATACACGTGCATGTGTCTTAAAAAGTGATCGAATATTGTTTAACCAACAAAAAAAAAAGAATTGATATGCTAAAAGCTTAGTACAATTGCGATTTAAAATACCATTTTCAACGCTGATCCATTTGTCAAAGCAAGCGACATAGAATGGCAATTTATCCAAAAAGCAACCATTCTCTATATCTTTTTAAAGCTGATCATAGGCATAAAGCAAGCAACTAGTTACCGTTACTTAATTACAAAATCGATACCATAGTTTTATTCATTTTTTCAGAGTATAGAACTGCTTCAAGGGATACAGATTTCCATCATGATGCACTCTGTCATTTCTGCATACAAGATTATCGTGTTTGGGCTTATTATACTCATTGTAATGGACGAATCCGTTACTTTCATCCCAGATAAAGAACAAATCTACCAACCTCCGAGATTATCTAATTTCAAAGCCATAAGACGTGCGCACGCGACCAAACCTATGCGCCTGTATAACTTTGGCCTAGGCAAGCGATCAATCTCGAATTTAAACCTTAATCGTAATCGTTCAACTAAACAAAACGATGCTACTTACTAAAAATAACGAGCTGGCTTACAGTATATGTTTCGCATGATACTTATGAAACATGACAGTCACATTTTGTATTTATTTCGCCAATGAATATGTCAACCATTCTCATGTTACATAATGTAAACAGTATGCTTGCTGCAAGGAGTAAAAAAAAAGATTTTTTAATTTCGTGTTTCGTGCGTTGCGTTTATTTGGCAAGAAAAGGAAGGGGTGTTTAAGCATATTGTCCTTTTTTGGGCAATTTAAGGGCAGAAAAATAAAGCATCAATCCGATAACGAAAAAAAAGAGTTAAACATGGGCTTCCAAATCACGCCATTACTCGTATCGACTATAAGGTTCGAGTCGGGCCTGTTTGACAATTTTTTTTTTATATTTTCATTCATCGGAGCAATAGACGTTGCCACTTTGCTCGGAGAAATTTATTTATTAAATGTTACTACATGTAGCCTATTTCTATCGTTTCCTACCTTTCGAAGCTCATTTCTTATCGTCGCGTCGGGCTATACAGTACATGTACTGTACATTACATGTATGTATCTTACGTCGTGAAAAGCGCCGTTTTTTACCGTATTGTATAAAACTAAAAAATTATTTTAGCATGCCATAATGTTTAAATTATTTACGGAACATTTAATTCTGAAATCCTAGCCGAGATCTTCCATTTACGCTTCTGTCGCGACTTTTTCAACGGTTTTATGTTCCCACAGGTTCCGAAGTCACTTATTTCGAACGATGCCATGTTTAATGACTTCAGCGCCGCCTACAGTCAAAGAGAAACCAATCAACGGAAGAAGTTCGTGTTACCCAGTTTAATAACAACTTTGACGTTTGATCAATTATTTTAAGTTTCCTTCACCCATTATAGTTATTTTCAAATTTTATTAAACAAACTGTCCAGCAGAAATTATTCGAAGCTCACAATTTTATAATATGTACAAATTACATTTTTTTAGAAAAAGTATCATGAATCCCTCAGTGAAATTACAATTCGATGATCGGTGCTCAGTTGCGTAGCCCTTGAATGGGGAATTACATTTGTTGATAAAACCGGTCAGAAGTCGGATAAATACATATAAATTAATACTACTTTACTATTATATGAATTTACGCCAACTGTTAATTCGTGGTATGTGCTTTGTGAAATCAGGTTAATCCATTAGAAATATCATGTACACTGTTATAGGCCTACTGTATGCATAATTAACCACGGCAACCTGATGGATCATGGACCGAAGCTGCCTGCTATTACTTGAGACACGATGTAAAATTGATTCTCGTGAAATTACCTAACAGCTTCATAAACATAATCGCCAATATCCCACACCTCATTGTTCAACGCATAAAAATAACAAAATAAGAACCAAAAGGAAATGATATCCCAGCCTTTTAAGCGTTTATCCGAATTGTAATCATATAGATAAACACAAACGGCTGCAATAAATCATGGTGTCGTAATGCACCATAAATACTTGTACGATATCTGCAAAATATAAAAAAACCTTTATGATATCCCTTGCACGAGGTTGTTGCTATCGAGTTGTACAGCTTGGCCTTAAACCTTAAAAGGTAAGGACGTGTTCAAAATGCACGAATGAATACCACTGCAAGACAATTTTTGTTTCGTAGAAAAATATTCAAATTGGTAAAACAATTTCAGAGCTATAGTCAAGGGTTGGTGGCAGAGCTTATACGATATTCTTAGCTTCTTTCTTCAATCCAACGCACAGGCACATGGACATCACCATTGCTACGATCTAAAGTGAAAAACAATTATTATGATAAATAAGTGTATAGACAATTTGAACATTTTGTGATTAACAAAACAATAATTACAAGACAAGTACGAGTACAAGTACGACAGTACATGCCAATAACATTTGTTAAGATAATGAATAGAAATGAAACCTCTCAATTAAGGCTGTATGTAAAAATTGCATATACTGCAGTAAATCCAATAATTAATGCGGAGTTGAATTCATTAGCTTTAAACCGAAAATATATCGATTTCTTTTCTTTTCGGAGTGGAAGGAAATGGCTATGAACTTGTATTTCGGAGATTGAATTTTCCGAGAGTTTTCTGCAATCGACGATAAACTATCTCGGTCACTAATGACCCTACATGTACAGTATATGTAAATGTGATTTCAAATATCTCTCTAAATTCCACTAGAATTTTAAATTTTAATTGTACATCTAATTTAAACTGTACACTTATTTGTACATTTAAAAGTCAATAAAGACTTCCTGTTACTATTAATCAAATTTAAAGTTTTCCAATGGGACATGACGTACGTCAGTATTGAAGCACGTTAAAAATATATTTTTAAACAGGCTTGGCAATAAGTTATTTCACGTTCGATCAATACACTTTCATTGTCGTTGAAAGGCAATTTTTGAGGTCACCGATCAATACATTTTTGCCATAGTGACAAATACATAATTAAGGCATTATCGAATTAATAGCTTTCTTGCAATCTGAAACATAGCCAAAACTTTGCAATGCCAATAGCATTTGTTGGCATATGTATAGGCACTTGGCACAACTTCAATCTACCTTTTCATTACATTTTCTTTATACATCGTATACATGTATGCCTGTATGTATTATACATACAGTGTACTGTATAATGAAATACAAATTAACAACATCACAACACTTAATCGTTAAATTAAAACAGCTTATGCCAGAAATTTGACAAAATGTCTACATGTACATGACATAATTAATTTCTAAGTTCAAAAGCTATTTTTGTTGTATCTTTTTTTCAATACAGAAATCTCAATTGTTATACACGTACGTGTAATACGGCCACGGTGATGGCCAACCCAGCAAGTAAACCGCTTTTGCCAGCAATGTAGTCCAAAAATGCATCGTAACAATTCTGAAAATGAAATGAATAAACGTTTATTATAAACATCGACCAGATAGAACCATATTTTTAAGCTTTTAACAGCAGATTAAAATGTTTGGCGAATTACTAGAGACACTTACGTCATTAAATTGTAGACCAGTAACCGGATCCCGACAACTGTTCGGAGTTGGTAAGTTGATGTCTTCATAATCGTGTGATGTCAAAACACCGCAGCACTCAAGCTGCAATAGAATACGAACAATTGTCGTTTTTCAATGAAAATAAATAACAATAAATCCTTAAAACATAAAATAAATAAATAAAATGTTATCTTATGGTGTATATATATGCTTTTCAGTTCACTGAGCTTGTCCATAATTTAAAAGCCGGACTTAGATGCATGTTATACGAATAAAAATTTTGAAATGACAATTACAATACAAGCAACCTGATTTCTTAGCTTCATCAGGAAAAGCCTGTAATCGATAAATAGCAACCTAAAGGACTTACATTCTGTTGCAAAGAATCCATCACCCAGGTGATGTCGGGATTGTTGTAATTATATAACATTTGGTATAGGTTTTCTTCGATATTTTCTTCAACCTAATATTAAATTAAAACAATATTTTACTGACAACTCGTTTTACTTACACCTCATTGGAATCTAACGTGCTACAAATGAATTATTTTTTGCGAAATATAATCAGTTGTTCAATACTAATGTGAGGAAAGAATTTCCTAAAATTACTTACAGATGCAGCTGAAACACCGACAACAAGCAAATATATTGCAGCGCCGATTTCGAGAAAGAAAATAATGACCAAAGCAAAGAAATACTAGAAATAAAAAGTAGAACATATATAATGAATATTGGTGTATGCTCCGACTTGCATAAGAAAAAGAGGGTGATAAAGTGGTGCATATGCAAAACAGCAGTTTGTTACATTCTGGGATTCGTGTTAAATGCATGCACCAAGAAAACATTACAGAGTTAAGAATGGGAATGTCGAATCGAAGACTGTTTTTGATTATTATTAAAGATGTGAAAGCGAATACTTTCATCATTGCATCTTACCACTGTTAGCATGCAAATGTTTTCTGTAACAGCTCCACAGCATCCCAAAAATCCAATAATAATTATTAACAGTCCAGATGCCAAAAGAATATAACATCCGGTGAAATAATGTTCAAATTCCATGGCTTCCGCATAATCGGTGAGGTCGCCATCGGTTATGATCCATATCGCAACGCCAAAGACTGCAATCCCGATTAACTGTTTTGGACAAAGAAACAAACGATGATAATCGATGTGTACTGACATCAACATTTAATATGCACTTGTACATGAATATCTACTTTAAATATACTTTATAATACACTAGAATTGAATATTTCTTTTCAGGCGAATTGCACGTGTTTACAAAGCATTTTAGATAATCCAGTTATCCAAAAAATTGAGATTATAGGTTATACTACCGAAAATAAATTTGCTATAGGGTTAATAATATTGTCAGATGGCATATCTTTGTAAGTAGGCCTACCCACAAATATACGATATATTTTTAGATGCAAGTACGGATGCAACTAATTGAAGCGTGGATTTGAAAATAAGTCTCATATTTGTACTACACGTATATAATAGCACAGTATACGAAAAATCTGTGTGCTCATCATTAACTTTTCCGTTTGATTTTTTAGGTGGCTTTGCGTAGGCAGCGCCACCTGAATTCTGTCATTATTATTAAAATGAAGCCACGCCTCATATGAAATCGTGAAACCAAATATCCGTACTATATATAGATACGTTATACTAAACCATTGAAGTGGACATTAGTGTGCTACCGCTGTGGGTATCATTACCCATCTCAGGCGAGTGACACGTTGACTAAATTAAATCAATGATTCGTTTTCAAGCGAAGGGAGTGGCTGAGGGTGTTTCCAATTACCAAAAGCAGGGTGGCGCTGCAGTATTTTGGTCACCAGAGCATCAAAGGTGCCGACACGGAATGAGTGCATTGATACTACAGTAGTAACAAATATTCAACATTCTGAAATGTCGATTCAAGCATATTTTATAACAGAATCATGCTTTTGGATATTTTCATTTTGAATATCACCACTAATAATTAGTAAAATAAAATTTTACCAGAAGACTTTATATTTTATGTTTTCACTATGATTACAATAGTGGTTTATCAAGGTACATGCAATTCTGATACATGATAAATGGTATTTGTTCTTAAATACTTGTCGAAGCGCCTTATCGACATCCACCAAATTTTGTACCAAATTTCCAACCTTCTAAAATAAATTATTACGTAAAAAAGGTGGTCGATATTAAAAATGTACAACAATTACGCAACTTGACCAAACTAGAGAGGAAAACAGACATCAACTTAAATAATTTGAAATTGTAATTTAAATGATTCAGGTATTGCAATACAAGATATTCAATGGAAATCAAGGAATGAAATCTCCGAACTAAGTAGATAGCATTATCAGTTATGATTCTACTTCATCCATTTCATTCTTATCATGCATGTCACCTCGTTCGTTAGAACAGTGACATATCCTTTATATCCTTTCTATCAGAATACGAAAATAATATGCCTAAATAAGATCCTGTTAAATAACAGTGTATTTATCCTAATTTAAAATGCATGGAAGTTTGTCTTAAATCGCAATGATATATAGCCTACCGCAGATAAAAATGAACTTTACTTTAGGGTCGAGTTGTGGAAGGTTTGCATTATTTTAAGATATTTGCGCAGAGATAAAATGTCATATATAGAAACTAGTATTTCCGAATCGCGTTTCCAGTAACAATGAAACTAAACCTTTATTTTACTAGTATTTTACTAAAGCTAGTAAAAACGATTGACGAATATTAAAATCTGCACTATACATGTAGTATGCACACAAAAATGATCTCATTTCCGTGTAATTCAAGACAAATCCATAAGCCATCCTACTTATTGCCTATTTCAAATAAGCTATACGGATATAGCTACATGCGATATCAGATATAAAAATGGGTCTTGAAATAATGATAAATGTTGTTTGTTCAGTTACACCCACTGCACTGATAAACAAACATGGTTCCGTTACCGGGTGTACCAAAAACAAACAAAAAATGATGAATCACGAGAGAACAAATGGAAAGAGCCAAATGGAATATGGAGTATGCAGTTATTAAATGACCGTGTAGAAAGATATTTCTAAATTTACACGTAAAACATGTAAATATTCTTACATAAATTTCGTATTGAAATTTCGTTATTGATGCATGTGTATCTTTCCGTCTTAACAATTAAAGTGGGTTTAAAATCATTTCTTGTTTCATAAAGTTTGACTTTGATTTTGCAATTTGCAAATATCAATGACTATATAGAACATGTTTATTAAAATTAAACAACTGCTAAGGTTTTTTATGCCAATCGCCAGGAGTTAGTTGAATAATAAGATTTTATCTGCAACGGAAATCTTTCAACTGGTTTTGGTCCATTTAGAATTTAACATTCACTAATAAAAAGAAACATGTTAAAACATGCTTATGGTTAACGATCATTATTCTACTAGTCTAATATACGAGTCATTCTTGTTACTCATTAAAATTGATGTTTCAAAATGAATCACTTCTTGTGAAATCACGCAAACAAAAGATAAAATAATTAAAAACTTCCCTCCGAAAATACGCCTATAAAATGACATAATTTCTCATTATTCCACTTATTGCGCAATGTGCAAACATGGTCGATAATGGTATACTGGTATGTACTGTATATACAAAATCATGCAATGGCATATCTGTTTACTTAAAAAGATAAGGACAGAGGCGATATGCCCTATTGTAACAGATAACATTGAATCAACTGTTCGGTTTCATAGAGTAAGCGTAAAATTCAATAATTAGAGAAACTGTGCATGTATGTCATTATCCAGGGTGTTCAAAAATTTCCTCTTATGACAAGTGTTTTCTACCAGCTACGTGTAGGCTACATGTATACATACTGTACATGTAATAAATTGGTTTTGTCAATATGTTAAAATAGAAATCCTAACCAATCTCTGAGGGACGGAGGGAGAGGGGGGAAGTCAAAATATACTAGGCGTGCTTGTTTTCCATACATCTATAATATAGTCTACCACTAAATTACGCCTAAGCGAATCGACAATTAGAGGTCATTCAATTTGCGATAACGAATTGAAATAGCTGATGAAGACCCGATTTAATCGACGATTAAATTAACAGGATTTCTGTTCATCGATCGATTAACAGTTTCGTACTACTAACCAAACTTGCATCCTTTCAGTAACACATGTATAAACATACATGTAATTAAAAGTTCACATCTTTTTAAGAAAAAACTTGGTCCATGCCACGCCCAAGTGGCATAAGTAGGAAAGAACATGAAATTGGATCTTACCCAGGCGACCAAATTGATGAGGAACAAAGTATATTTCAGGCAAGTTAGTCCACAATTGAGACCCATCTCGACAGATTTTTCTTCACAATAACGAAGTCTGAAAGAAGGACGGAGGTTGAAATAAAAAGCAGTTGTATCCTAAATGCTAGCACGAATTGTTCGTGATAAATGGTTCACTGTGCGTGTCGGATCTCCTCAAAATGGTATATCACCATCAATTGCTCAGCAATCTCTGTTGTTACCATAGTTAAGCAATCTATGATTTCGGAGCGTTTCGACAACATATCTTACACATGATAAATAAAGGCTGGGTCATAGTTCCATTGTTATTTAATTTTTAGTGAGGTCGGTATGAGGGAAAACACCATGAATGGTGAGGCAGCTGTAAATAAAGATCAAAGTACAAAAGAGGAGTATTCATAATCAATTTACCTAGTATTGCAAAATAATAGTTAGTTCGCTGATTCTGGCGAAATAGGGAGTACTTTGGGGCAATAGTACTTTAACGATGCAAAATTCATTGAAGAAATGTGTATATACAGTAACACTAAACAACAATTCAGACTGAAAGTCGCACTCACTATAGATAATAATAAGATTAAGATAATGGCCAGCTTTTCATTTTTTTTAAGAATAAATAAATCATAATCCTGAAAATTCGTTTCACCAGAATGTAAAATTATAAATTCTTCGAAAAAAATATCAGAGAAGGATCAATATTAAATTAAAATTGATTTTGACCGCACCTTATTGTATGACCAATGCTTGTTTTTTCCAGGATACAGTTCATTTATTTTTTAAAAAAATGTTAATGTTAAAATGCTAAAACATTGGTGGAAATGTGTAAATAGAATTCGATAGGGAGTCTAGCTGAATACACAGATTTTTTTTTCCATCATGCCATTCATGTGTTATTAAAATACTAAAATATAAATGGGCAAACTATAATTTAAAAATAGCAATATTTTAAAAAACTGATTTCTTTTTGCATTCAATATGATAGCGTTTTTCGTCTAGTATTAAATTTGAGTGTTCTTCTTGTTTTGCACATGTCAAATGTATATAGACAAGCACCTGACTTACAGTATATTAATCAGTAATGGAAATAGTGGTGACTAGGGTTAACAAATTCTCTCTAAAAATTGAAATATTTGAGCTGATTAACGCTGAAAAAATTAGGATGAATTGATATGTCCATATAGATAGGTTTCCTATCATAAAAGGTTTCAGTAGGTTTAATGCTCTTGAAGCCAGTAATTTCAATAAAACTGTTAGCTCAATGTCAATTCAATTCAAATCATTTCCTAAATGCAGACGTGGCGCAGACCACGATAATTGACCACAACATCGATCAATAATCCCTTGCTTGCGGACAACAACAACGGCCATGGCAATGGGCAGCAAGTTCGATACATTTTATATTGTACTGTAGTATAGTCAATGATAAGTAGCGTTTAAAACGCATGCAATCCCGATGCCAATGGCAACAACGCGGCACAAGACTTCAAGACACCTTATATAAATGTAGTATTAGATCTTTGTAGCATTTTAGACACTGCGCTTGAGCTGCACAGTTTCATCCAAATCCATTAGTACCGTTAACTTTGTTTTAGAAGCTAAAAAAATGGCATTTGACAACTGTGGATTAACGTGTTTGAAGTATCTGACATTTATATTTAACCTCATATTTTTCGTAAGTATCTGGTTTCTGGCATGTTTTATACGAATACGATTTTTTTGAAAAAAATCTTCAGACATTTTCTATTTTCAGCGGGAACCATTCAAAAAGGACGTCCTCGTGTAGGGGGTAGCGAAAGGGGAGGGGATGAAAGGTTGAGTCACGGACACAATGTGGACAGGGGGAGGGAGGAGATATGACCAACTCGGACGTCCACTTGAAAAAAAAAATACCAAATAAAACCACTTCCCAAAGTAAAAGGGAAATTGAGCGCAATATCACATAGGTGGGTTATAAATTGCAAAAGTCAGTAAACAGTGTACCCCTAGTCCTGGAAAACCTGGAAAAGTGAGAGAACTTAAAAGCTTAGGGTCCATTTGCAAACTTTTAAATTTGTCCAGTATAAATTTGTCAAATTTTCATTTCTCGAGCATTAACTAGCAAAATTTTCAACCTTTTCCGAGGACATCTTAACAAATTTTTCCACGTTTTCCCGAGAAAAAATTTACAACATTCAACGGCAACATTTTCCACGTTTTCCCAAGTACAAATCTTCAACATTTTGTAAAATTTCTAACAGATTCTGAGGACAGATT
>JAQGBX010001519.1:0-24467 GCA_034698745.1 Megaphyllum sjaelandicum | reverse complement strand
ATACTTGCCACTCAAAAGAGCTCGTTTTGGATTGAAATTTTATATGCTGTGTGATGCCAAAACTGGATACATTTGGCGTCACATTTTGTACACTGGCAAAGGCACCAACTGGAATCCAGAGTACAAGGATGAGCCACTGACTGTACAAATTGTTTTATCTCTTCTTCATCCACTTTTGGACAAAGGACACTGTCTCACAGCAGATAATTTTTATATGTCACCCCACCTATGTGATTTGTTGCTGAAACGAAAAACAGACTCGTATGGAACGGTACGATTGAACCGGAAGGACATGCCAGCTGAATTAAAAACAATTAAATTGGAAAAAGGCGACAGCATAGCATTTCAGCGTGGCAAAGTCATGGCCATGAAGTGGCGTGACAAGAAGGACATCCACCTGTTGTCAACTGTTCACAATTCTGAAATGGTTTCAGTGAAATCCCGAGAAAAAGAAATTTTAAAACCCAAGGTTGTGGTGGACTACAATTTCTCCATGGGGGGTGTGGATCGAGCTGACCAGAACCTTGTGACCTACAACTCAGTCAGGAAAAGAATGAAAGTTTATTATCAGAAAATATTCCGTCACCTGCTTGACCAGAGTATTTTTAATTCGTTTATTGTTCACCAAAAGTCAGGTGGTGAAATTAAAACACTTCTTGATTTTTGCTTGGCTCCTATTGATGAAATTCTTGTGAAGCAACGTCGAAGCAACCTTGAACATGATCCACTTAGGTTGAAAGGTTGGCACTTCATGGAATTAATTCCATCAACATCTGATCGTGGCCCTAGGAATGTGAACGCTTTTCGTCGGTGCGCTGTTTGTTTCACTAAATCTGTAAATGGCAAAAAAATGCGGAAAGAAACCCGGTTTCGGTGCCCAGATTGCGAAGTTCCATTGTGCCAGATCCCGTGTTTCAAGATATACCACACCCGTGCAAGTTTTAATTGAAATTTGGTGAGTAAAAAAAATTTATTGGAACATTCTCAAAAAAACCATAAAATTTTGAATTTCGCGATTTTTTAAAAAAAAAACTAATAAAGATAGAGTTGTGACAACAACTCCAGTCGTTAGGAAATTTACTTTAAGATATAAAAGTTTGATAATTTTCTAGCAATCTTGCACGATTTTATGGAAAAAATAAGCGCGCTGAAAAAATCATGTGAATAGCAAAAAAACTCGACACTGCAGTAGCGTTAAGCGTGCAGAAACGCAACACGGAAAGGGTTAATCCTGTAAAAAAAGGTGCAGGGAATTATAACTGTAAAGAGAGACAAAATTAATAGTATTTCCGGAAATAATAAGATTATTCCTGCAAACAATGAAAATAAGCAAGATTATAAAACCTGTTAAACCAATGAAGAGGACTTAATACCTTGCAACCATCCTGGAATCAAACACCATACATGCTCACCAAATCATGATCCTGGCGATTTCAAAATTTCCGTTGCTCTTACCAATAGCATAGTGGCATCCTCTATTGACGAGGAGACAACTTAGCTAGATTGAAAATGTGATGTCGAATGTGATGTCCCCTCGAAGTGTCAATTAAAACTTCCGATGTGGCATGCATCATCCAAGGCTTTTCCAGAAAGCACGGCAACACATGAAAAAGATGAACAACAATCAATTAGTTTTGATACACTTTCACAAACTTCTAATATTCTGTTTTTAGACTCGAATTCTGATTCAGATGGCCCTATTATAATGGTCAATAGTAGGGGTAGGCAAATAAAAAAACCTGTTGGGTTCTGTACTGCTATTACTAGACATGCGTGAAGAAATCATATGCTTGACCAGATATTTTCCTGAAGATTTCTGTCATTTTGTCAGATTTTGCTTCCCTTATCTCACCCAACACCGATTTATTAATAGTTCCCTTAATTAATTTTGCCAGAAAGCTTGCTTTCTTGCATTTTTCTGAAGTTGATAAATTAAATGAAAAAGGATTCAATCCCAATCATGTTTTCCAGACTACTATCTGGAAGGCTGCTAAAGCAGCTTAACTCTTTGCAAAATATGACTTATTTCACACCTTTCTCCCTTGTATGAACAATATTTTAAGTCCCCATGTTTCAAGGAGGTACCATGGAGTTAGCTCGCCATCTGCTCTCCCAAAACATAGGGTGGAAGATGGTCAACATGTCAAGGTCAAGCAATGACATTTGGTAACTTTGAATGGTCAGCACATACCTAACCCTTGCATATGCTTGACCATTAGAAAAACAAAAATGGAAGGAGGGCACTAACTGTTGCATGCACGTGTCTGGAGGCAATATATATGTATTGCATTTTTCCACTGATCGAATTACTTTCTTCCCTGCATTGGCAATCCTGCTCCCATTTCCTACTGGTAAACAGTTAGAAAACAACTTTAAAATAAGAATAAAAAATGGACACTTTATTAGCTGCCATTTTGTTACCAAGAAAAGAACATCTTTGAAAAGACTGTATCAGGGCTTAGGTTCCAAACCATCTCGATCTGTCAAAATTAAGATTCAGGTCGATAGACGAAATTTTTCTCGTAAGTTTTCATTCTTTAAATGTTAGGCCTAATCCCCAAGATTTCGCATTTTTCGGCCGTTTTTTTAACGATTTACCATGTGCTTTTGTAGCAAGATGAGGCCTATGAATAGCGAGCCTACAGCATCAGTAGCTGCGACTCCTGGAGTTGATAATAACTTACATCATGCTCAAAACATGTTTTCGAGGGACGATAATTGTATTCCTTTATACAGACATGCATACCCTCTTTTCCGGACGGAAATCCTAGATATCATCCATTGGGTCATCCATTAACGGCACAAATTTGTCCATTGCACCAAGCATCAAACAACACGTCACCTTGGTTTTGGGCGAATTTCATGGCTAGTGGTTTCCAAAACCCAATGGCCTAGTATTATTACAGCTATAATATTATTAGACAAAAATGTTTATTACAAACAATGTAAAATGATAATTTTTAGTTTAGTATGTAAGGAAATTTGATGCAATTTGCCCTATCATCGGGGCAAATTGAATCAATGCTTTGGGTAAGTGGCATCATAGCATTTAATCATCAGTTTCTTCAGAATTTGAACTACTCTGTGTCACTTTGACAGTTCTGACACACATATGAAAATCCGACTTCAGTACAGTTGGAGTGAGACCACTCATGGCATCTAATGCAACGTAGACTCATGCCCGGGTCTGCTCCACAAATCAGACAAATGTATTCTTCCATATATAAAGTATGCTAGCCTATATAATAAGTATTGACTAACATTTGAAATTTTATGTTAATCAAACTGAATAACAGCAGTAAGAGATAAAGCTAAATTGATAAAAAAGTTAGTTTTTATGGACTAAAATTATTAGCTAATTGTTTTATAATTAACATTAGTTTCATAAACAGTGGGCTTTACCACGTTTCTTTATAGCCTAATCTAGATATTTTTCACTTATTTTAAAAATAATTAGGTATTTGCATTGGTTTAATGTATTTTTTAGCATGGGGCAGGTTGCATCAGTGATTCAACCTACCCCAATCATGCTGATGCAACTTTACTTACATAGACATTTTGGAAATGGTAATGAATATGACCAAGTGGTAAGCCAGACAGAACTGAACAAAGATCAATAATTGCTAGCCAAATATAGTAGGTTTAAGTACTTACTGTTAACTTTCCATTATTTATCAAATTCAAATATGGTAGACTGTTCAGTAGATGGCAACTGACACTTACTCAACTTAGGTATAAACAGTTTTTTGTAATTGCCTATTGTTTTATTTAGCTTAGTATGTGTCATTGAGAGGGATAAGTGGTAACTTGAAAATACACATTTTAGCCCAGACAGAATTACTATGGTGCTTTTAGAAGTAGTTACATTCATTGATGCAACTTACCCTTGATGCAACTAGCCCCGGTCTCTCCTACATAGCCCTTCCAAGAACATGGCTCCTTAGCATGTTATGCAAACAGCAGGTGCTCATCACAAGATCTCTGGCATCATCTGGATCATACCTTATTGGTGCTCTAAAAATATGAAATCTGTTAGCAAGTACACCGAACACGTTTTCAGAGCAGCGTCGTGCTCTTGACAACCTAGATGGGACAAAAATTGAAACACTTGTTAGCTTGCAAAATAAACATTTACTTTTTAAAAACAATTTCTATACGCATGTGCCAAATGAATCTCACCTATAGTTGAAGATTCTTCTGTCCATTCTACGAGCACATTTGTCTTTATGATATGGAAGGAGCACGTACTCTGAGAGTATGAATCCCTCATCGCCAACAATCACGTAAGGAAATTCTTTACTTGTACCAAGAACAGGTGCTAGTGGAGGGAGATTCCAGGTGTTGTCTTCCAGGGGCTTCTTTAATGGGCACTTATTCCAGATGCCTTTGTCAGAGATGCATCCGTTAGTTCCAACATCAACAAAGATGAAACGTATATAAGCATCTACAACAGCCAGCAGCACAATAATAAAGGTGTCCTTATAATTGAAATACAACAAACCCGACATTAGTATGGATTTATTTGCATCTGTCTTCCATCCATGGCTCCATCCCCAAAGTCACGAGCCTCAATTTTCCACTCCTTTTCTGTGGCAGGGACCCTAAAACATTCATCTTTCAAGACATGGGTAATGGCACAACATGTATCCTTTACGATCCCAGAGATAGTGCTTTGCCTAATTCTATATGTTAGGGAGAGGGACTCCTGGGATTCTCCTGCAATTCAATATAAAGATTTATATAACCTGTTTTCTCAAAAAAAATCAAATATAACTTGCAGGTAACGTGGATTCACGTGGATTGCTGCATGTTTATCCCATATTGCATGATTATATTCCAATTTCCATTCTCCTTGTCGCCATTGCAGTTTATATCGCATGTTTATAGTTCACATGATTTACTTCTAATTTCTATTCTCCTTGTCGTTGCATGGATGCGCTTTAACTAGTCACGCAAAACACATAAGTACCCAATTTTGTAAACATGACACATATGATAAGGCTATATTACCTGCAGGAAGGTGATGCAAGGTAATAGACAGTCTCTCAGCCGGTAGTATACTTTTTCTCATGTTTGTGTCATGCTTCTTGATAAGTGGTGTGACTTTCTGTAGAAGTTCCTGGAAAATCTCTGAATTCATTCTCAGGCTCCTACAGTGTGCTATACAATCCGTTTTGGAAAAAATTGTTTATATGATAGTTTCAAACAGAGCTTTTATGGTAATAGTAGGAAACTTGTGGATAACGATTGTTCACTTGTGCTGGGTTTTATACTTCCCTTCCCTAACTTACTGTTCATGTTAGTGCCAGTTTTCCATTGAATCACACAATGGTAATTTTAGACCAAAAAATTTACTATAAATCTGGCTAATTAACTGTCTGGTACTTATTTTGATGTATTAGGGGTGTTGAACAATTACTAAGCCTTGCATAATAGTAAACATCAGTGCATGCTAGGTAATTTGTAAGTTTACAATATGATCATTATTGACATCAATACCCTTTTTCAACAGCCTCATAAACATAGCTCAAAACATACCTGCAAAATCTTTCGGGGTCTTTAAGCTAGAGTTCAAGGAACAGGTTGTTTTGAAAACCTCTGGTCTTCCTACGTTTGCCTTCACAACGGCAAACGCCAATCACAACATGTCGTGTGATTCGGCCTTAATGTGGTGAAAACTACCAAATAATCTGGGTTAATGGATTACACTCCCCACCACATGGTATTTATTTACTGATAATAGGGTACTGAGTTGAATTAAATTGAATTTAATCCCCTCACACTTCTGCCTCTTTCTCTCTTGCGGCGCTTGTTGTCTCCATCTTTTGAATTCAGCCACCTTGGCTGAACAGCTGCCTAATGGAGTTAGGGTGCAACAAAAGTATTGTCACACCCTCTAAGATAATTCCCAGCATATGTAAAATCTAGCAATGAACAAGGCGTTTCCACCTCTCCCACGTTAGGCCCAGAAAAAGCGCCCAAGCAAAGGAACAAATGGCTAAGCTCTTAAGAAAGGTTATGAACATGGAATTACAACGTGTTTTAGAATCCAACAGTATACGTTAGCGATGAGAAAGTGTTCAGCGTGGTAAATTCCAGACCCTGGAGTCGTCTTTGCCATCCTCCTCATCCTCGGAGAAGACTGGATCCGGGTTCCAGGCTCTGGCACAGCTTGAATTGTCACGCAAGCTGTCCGTTCGCAGCTTTTCGGAGCATGATTGCTAGGATTGCCATGTCGACATCCGTAATGATGATCAGATGTGTGGGCAAAAATTGCGCCGCTTTTCTTCCACGAGGAATGGCATACACCCCATGCTAATGTAGGAAGCAGGACTCGTATTGATGGGAGTCCAGGATACACAAGTAGCATAATTTCCTACCCATGGCAGGGCGAAGGAGTGTGTGCAGGGTTTCCCACGCCTCGAAATCCTTATCCTCATGTAGTGGCGGGACGTAGGCACTGCGGACGTCTTGTTAATCGTACTGATGTACCCTCATTTGGTAGTCAACAATCTTTCTTGAATCCTTTTGCATGCGTCTTGGGAGAGCTGCCAGATATTGTGGGAGGAGGATGGTAACCTGTGACTGGTCGATGTTATGAAATCATCGCAAACCTGTTGAAAAATATTTTTGACCGTCTGGGGCAATTGGTATCTGCTAATAGCATGTAGTTAAGTCTATTGTGGACATAAAATTTGCTCCTTGAAGTTCTGCTAGAATACTATTGATTCTTGGCAGTGGCAACAGTAGCGCGATTAAGCACTCTAGAGTCTGTAACCATTATTAAATCATTAGGATCTTCCTTTTGTACTAACATACAGGGCGCTGCCCACTCTGACATGTTATTAGTTAAAAATCTTTTCGTAAGTAATGCTGAAATTTTTCCGAAAGTTGTTTGCGGTGTTTAGGGGAAAAGTTATAGAGTTTAACAAATTGTGTACCCTCCATCTCAGTGAAGAAGGCAGGATTCATATTGATGTCCGCCGTTGACACAAAAGAAGCAGACTTCTCTACCCATAGCCGGGCGTGGTACTAAAACAAGTCGACGCCAAGCTTCAGTCTCTGTCACTCGGGATGGGGTGAACGTAGGTGTCCGCTGGATCCACGATAGCGGTGTCACGGAGGCGACCTTGATAGCGTCCCAAGAGAAGGATTCCACACAATTCGTTAAGGAACATCTGCATGGAATGGTAACATGAGGATGACTTTGCCAGTTTCTGGGATGGTGGTGGGCTATTGTAGTCCAGTGAAGTTATGAGCATGCCAACGATAGGGCCCTCCAGGTTGGCCGGATTGACGTCGTCGAGATGGAGTCGGGTATAGTTGTCTGGCCGCTGGTAAGATCGTATGTCGAATCCTAGTCCTGGGATCAGGAAGGTGAAACTCGTTTAACGAAGGTGAATTAACCGGAATGTCTCGCAGGTCAGGAATATTGCATTGTCGTCTAGGCGGAGTCGGCTCTTGAGGACGGACGATCTGTGCCACAGGACCTGTAGATGGAAAAGGGTCCACCACCGAGTATGGAGATGGAGGAGTAGGATCCCCTTTCCATTTCAGATGAGCAAATGGGGTACGGGTAGGGGTAGAAGGAATAGCGAAAAAAGGTGAGGTTTTAGGTTAAGCCATTTGGTAGGGATGGTTAGGGTTGATTGTAGGACCCTGGGCAGCAGAAACCTGTTTCAATAGGTTGCAACTCTGTAATTCACAGGTGAGGAGGCAGTGGCACCATCGATGTCCGCGAAATCGGGCGTGTGGGGGTGCAGATCCAAGATGTCAGTGGCCGAGTCAGGAGGTGGAACTGACTCCGGGATCGCTGGGCTGGGAATAGAAATTAATTAGTGAGTCGAACAGGTTGGGGCTTGAACGTTCCGAGAAGGGTGTGTTGGGTGGTGGAAAGGACCCTAAGGTGGTGTTGCTTACCGGTACCAAGCTCTGTTCTACGATAGGGGAGGATGTAGTAAAGGGAGTGTGATCCCATATCGGGGTTTGGGACAACGGCATTAAGGCATCGAAGGGATTTAGGTGGTGCTCTAGGGATAAGAACGATAAATTCGGCGAAATATGGGAACGGGAAAATAGATTGGTGAATTCCCTCAACAACATACCTCTGTTGTCACACACCTATTGGAGGTTCTCTCCTGCCTCAGTCGTTCGCACTCAGCCTCTGCCCTAAGTTGTCTTTTAGTGGTACGGGCTAAACTTGTGGCTAATTGTCCACTGGCCTCCATTGTCGTAAAAATATTTTCCGTCTGTCCCTGGGGATCTAAGTCGCGTGACGGTGTCTTAGTGGCGACTTCCATAACATTTCCAAAAGCCGCGTGGAAAACATCGAGCATTTGTTTTAAAGCACTTAAGGTGCGTAGAGGAGTTGTCTAAATAGGAAAGACCTATTAAGGGAAGAATTCGGGGCAATATTCAACAAGTTGGTGTTGGTACTAACCTCATGAATATGGCAGACTGTGGGAGCCAGTAAAACTGGTCTGTGAAGAGTTGGCACCTCATATGTGTTATCTTGTAGAAACAGGGAGATGCGCCACTGGTGCAGCAACCCCGCTGCTTCGTCCGTCAAAGGGTCTGAGGTGGTGGAAGCCATTGACAAGTTCACAGAGAGTCGTAATATTACCAATTCCGGAGACAAAAAGCGTAAGGTGCATGCCATGATGTTGTTGTACGAACAATGGCTGCAAGGGATAGAGAAGGCGTCGTCACATGAGCGAGCGAGACTGCTCGAGAGCGCTCACGAGACGGTCTGGAAGGTGGCACCTCCTAAGTGTCAGCGCTAGCGTAGACTGGCGGAAAAAGACAGCGGCGTGGCGGCAAAATTTGAATATATTGAAAAATGAATATGAGTGATCTGCAAAGTTGGAACACTCATGGCATCCCCACATATTCGGCCAACAAATCATCGTCAACTTAGACGAATGAGTTATGATATTGAGGAAATAAAGGGTCAGGAAAACGGGCCAAATGAAGTGGTAAACCCTGAATTCTAAAAATGCACGCCGCTCTGCAAACTTTATAATGCAAAGTGCGTTGTGCATTGTAAGGGTCTTGCGCAATAGTATTCAGGTCATGTAATTCTTCAAAGTGCGCCAATGTTAATTGGCGTCTAAGGCTAAGGGCATCCATGGGAGGGACCAGGACTTGATTTGAAAACGTAGTCTTTTGTAAGATCAAAAAATTCCGAAACTGCCTAGGCCAAGAAAGATGTATGGGACATCTTTCTTGGTAAGGGCATGCAAAGGGGCTGCGATGGTTGATAAATTTGGGATGAATTTGTCAAACCATTTACAGGAGGCTATAAAAGATTTGAGTGCTGAAACGTCCTTAGGATAAGGAAGACGTTCAATAGCCTCAATCTTTTCAAAATTTGCTGAAATGCCTTTTTCAGAAATTTAGTTTCTCAGGTATTGAACCTCCTTAGCGAAAAATTTGCACTTTTTCCATTTGAGGAAGAAGTTATAAGATGATAATTTTTCAAAAAGTGAGGTCATATGAATCAAATGTTCATCAAAAGTTGGACTAGACAGGATAATGTCATCCTGGTAAATTCGAGCAGTTATTTGCGGTAATTCCCGAAGAATTATATCCACCACTTGTTGACAGTGCACCACAGAATTGCGTGCGCCCATAGGCATTCTAGTATAACAATACGTTCCCAGGTGTAATAGCAGAAAAGTACTTTTGGTAAGATTCCTCTATGGGAATCTGCCAATAGCAGGATGTTAATCCATTGTAGACATAAAAGGTTTTCTGGTTATTTCAGCAAGTAATTCGTCAATTCTGGGAATGGGGTACGCGTCTGGGACCGTAACCCTGTTCAAAGCGCAAAAATCCGTGACAAAACGCATGTCCTCTGAGTCGTCCTTTTTGGAGACCACAAGAGATGGAGCTGTCCATTCGGAATTAATAGGTCGAAAAAATCCTTTTGTAAGGAGAGATTCAATTTGTTTTTCATTTGTTTTTCGTGCTGGTGAACACGCGTAGAGACGAACGGCACTAGGGGTTGCACCCTGCACTAATGTGATAGTCTGTGGAGCAACTCTGCCTGGTCCAGAGGGTTCCTGAAAGATGGAGATGCTGTTTCCCAAGAACATATTGACTGCAGTACGTTCTGCAGGTGCAAGAGCCTCTCCTTCATTCTCACGGGGAACAACATCTGCAGGGAGAAACATTGAATTACACTGATTACGAATGCAAAAGAGCAGCAGGCCATGTTCAGGGAGAAGAATGGAAAGTAAGGCCATCCGAAAAGGACGACATGCCCGTTGCTGGGTGTGAGCTGATCTGTGCTTGTAGCATGAAGTCCATGCCGAGTAACACTCAATTTTTCGTAAAGGAGGGAATTAAAGTTATCACAAATAGAAAATTACGACCCCTTATAATATTGGAAGTGGAGGCCAAATAAACAATGTGCTGTGTAGCAACATGGGGATCTGGCTCTCAGATAATTTTTGAAAAGCAACCGCCCCACCCATGGACGTCGAAGCACCTGAATCGAATAGTGCAACAGTCTTTATCCGCAACAGTAATATCTGCGAATAAAAGAGGTGGGTGTGGGTGAAATCAATGTTTGTGAGGCCACACAAGGAACATGTGAGAGGGGCCTGAGGAGGAATATTAGGAGGTGGGTAAGAGGGGGGTGGGAAAGGAGGGACGAATGGAGTACGATTTGGCTGGTAGGACGAGGGGTAGATGGAGGAGTTGGTGGGGCTGTAGTTTGAGTGGTGGTAGGGGCTGTTGGGGCAGATTGTTTCGCCGGTGTCTGGAAGGTGACTTTAGTTTCGCGCCAACCTTCGGAGTCCTCGAGCAATCGCTTTTCAACTAGGGCCAAATCCCACAGCTCTTGTAAAGTTGTAAGGGCGTATCTGTCGATACGAGATTTGATCTTGTTGTGTAATGCCTTAAACATCACATGAATCTGAAATCTCTTATCCTCAGGAATGGACATGAGAGCAGATTGGTCAGTCATATAGCTGAGAAAGTCAGCTGTGGACTGACCTTCTCTTTGGGAAATTCTGTCTAAACGAGACAAAATTCCAGAATCTGGCTTGGAATGCGCATAGCGCCTCCGGAAAAATCGGAGAGCTTCCGTTAAAGTATGGACTTTAGAACACGTAGTAGCCCACCAATAACGGGGTTCGCCCTCCAAAAGGAATAATAGTTTCATACGCTTGTTCATCGGTTAGATGCAAGCGTTTCGCAAAAGATAAGAACATTGCCTTTAGCTAAGAAAGTCTCCCTTTTTACCCTCAAAACGTCTTATTTCCTTGAACAAACTGGCATTAGTAAGAGGACAATCTGAGAGTTATAGCAGGGGAGGTAGGAGAGGTGGCTGCAGTTACATCTGATAAGGCAGGAAGAGTACGAGGAGTAGGGGATTTTGGAGGTTTGGGGGTGGGGGAAGTGGTGGTCTTGGAGATTGGAGAGGTGGTCTGTATTGGAGGTGACTTTTTGGGATCACCAGAAGTGGTGTGCAAGGATATGTTACGCATCCGAGATAGTAGGGGATAAAGGTGGCATTAAAGGAGGCGGTTGCCTAGAATGGTTTGGTTGGGGAACCGGGGAAAATGGATTAAAAGGAGAATGGCGGACAGGAGGAGTAGTGAAGAAGGGGTTGTTGGGGTTATCAGAGATATATGGAGTGATAGCTAGCGGAGGTGCAGCTTTACTCATGAAATCAATGGTGGCTAATCAGGTAGAGGGCATGGAAGCCAAGGAGGATGATAAATCGGCATAGCGCGTAAGCAGCGCATTGTGCCGAAGCGTAATCTCTGCCAAATGTTCCCGTAATTCGGGATGAGTTCAAGAGGGAAAGAACTCTAGCTGGGATATCAGGTAAAGAAATGGGGATGAATGGAGATGACGATGGAGAAGTGGGTAAAAATGTGGGAAACAGAGAAAGGTCAATGTTCTCCATGCTTGGCTAGGTGGGGATCTTCCGAGCAAGTTAGGGCGCCAGTTATTATGAACCTACCTTGAAGAGGTGCTATGCTCGTTGACTTGTAAAAGGAGTTGGTCCGTAATTGATGTTGTGGGGATGCAAATCCACTAGATGTTATCTGCAAATACATAAAGGAAATGGAGATGCGAAGCATGTAATCCTGAATTAAATACATACTGTAACTGAATTTTTCCACTTGTTGTATTTACTACGAATAAAGGTACCGGAATTCCTGTTGATTCAACTATCTGGTAAAAATCATTCATCTCCATGTTCAAGCATACTAAACGTATTTATTAACGTGATCTTATCAACGAATAACAATGTGGACGGAGTTAGATCAAGACCTCAACTGCAGGTCAATCAATAAAAGAAAAATTCAATTCAAAACAAAAAAAAATCAAGTAAAATGAGTAAATGCAAAGAAGGGTCGAATCCTGTTTGCAGAATCGTAAAACCCTCTTTTCAGGACATCAGGTATTATGCACTTTTCAAGGATAAGGCAGTATAAAAGATTGGGAACTGACTAGATATTTCCCATGTAATTTCCCCAAACGGGGTATTTAAATGCACTTGGGGAATGTTAAATATTCAAAACGAGGTAATGTATTGGAGTTGGAATGTGAATACACTGATTAGTTACAAGGATTACAAAGAATTTCTTGAGGTACTCGGTTAGGCTGATGGCACAGGACAAATCTTTCTTGAAACTGTCTTACAAAATGTTTTGAATTTCAGTATCTAAATTCTCTTCATGCCAAAATCTTCAGAATTGAATTATTTTACTTCACAAATTAACTGGAAGGTCCGAAATTTCAAAATCCCATTTGTGACCAAAATCCAATTCTCACCCACGACAAATTGTGACTCCTGAACTATCTCAATACCGACTAGGGATCCACTTCAACAGAACAAACTAACGATAAAATATTGCATTAATGAGGCATGCTCGATAGGAACATGACGGGTATCACATAATATACTTGACAAAAATACTTCTTTGGCACTCCACATAGCCATAAAAATATATAGAAAATTTGGCACTTTTGGTCTAACTAAAATATTCACGATAAAACTTATTTGGCTTCAAAAACCTCCGAAATAAGGGCCAAACACAATCTTTTACATAAAATTTCTTCCTTAGAACTGAGTTCGGAAAGAGATCCAAAATAATCTGATACTAGCAAGGAGGACCCTTTTTAATATCCAAATTTGAACAGTATTTATCTTCACTCAACTTCAACAACTGCTTAAAATTCGTTCCACGTTGAGTGAGTACACGACTAGCTAAAAGGAATGAAAACTCTGCAAAATCAGGAAATCACTCGAGGATCATGCCAAACAAGTTCAAAACACTAGGGTAGAGATTTAATGGAGCATTTTTCATACGATTAAACGAATCTGTCCGATTAATGTCCGACTAAATTTAATCCACATTTTTGTAAATTAAATCTTGCACTAGTACAAGTATGTATAAGTAATGTATAAACTTAGAATTTAAAAAAAAAGTGAAATTCTCTTAAATTTTATGGTGCAGTATTACAATTATTGGTAATTATTTTTAAATCATCAATTTAAAAGGTAAAAACGGTCACATTTTCGTAGATTTAATCGTGCATTATTTCGTACGATTAAAGTTACGGACATAAATGTTGTTACCCCGGCCTTGGTAATCAAAGACGCTGGCACCACAATTATGGGGATCTGTTTTAATTACGAATTACGAAGTGCTTGGTAGCGTTAATAATTCCCCCTCGGGGCGTATTGGGCTGCACTCCGCAGCAATAGAGATAATAAAGTAGACGAGATGCGTACGTGTGTACGGTACTGATTGAGCAAGCAAGGCAAGGGAAACCACACACTAATTAATCTTAAAAATTACGAGACGTTTCAATGGGATACAACGGGTTTTTATTCGTTAATTGGTGCAATTATGAAAACGGATATGAACACATTAAAAGGGCAAAACACAAAAGACAATCCTAGCATTACAAATCCCTAACTCAATGACTAATTAATTCCCATATTCTGGCTACGACAACGTACAAACTACTCTAGCATGCGATTAAAATTAAACCGCATTGTAGACGAAATACATACAACAATGTTTCTCTCACCTCAGGCATCCTCACTGCAATAGGGCAACCGCACTACCCTGGGCTTGAAGTGACTCCGAGTTGGAGTCCCAGAATTAGACTAATTTTCTATGGGAAATCTTGCGGCTTTTATACTAATTCCCAAGGATTTTTGGTTAATTTCATGCAAAATTATTGGTAAATTAATATTCTTTTCATGTTTCTGAGCGAAAACAAACACAGCGGGTTGCCTCTACAGTGGGTAGGCCAGGGGTGAGATCCCTCTTTATAATTTCCCCTTAAATCGTCGTGGTCCCAAAGTGTTAGGTCCCCCAAAGTATTCTGGAAGGTGCACCAAGTCAAGGGTCATCCGGAGAGGTTAGTCTGGTTCCCTTACGGCCCTCGGTTCCGAAGATATCTTGAAACTGCATTTTAATTAGTTCGTTGCGTTGGGTGGCCATAGATGGCACTGTCATCTTTTGGCATCTTCGTTTGGGTGATGTCACTCTGGTCAGCTGATTATGCAGATTTTTTGGGTCGTAAACTTGTTTACTTGTCACACCCGACCCCCTCCCTGAAGTTGTCCGTCACCTTAATCACGTCGTAGTCACTGTCTGAGCACCCTTTTTAATTTCATGCAAATGGGGTAATTTGTGTACTTCCAATTGTTTTTACATGTAAGTCACCTTGGTCAGTACATGTGTGGGAGGGATCTTGGCTACATGGCCAAATTCCAGACGCCATCTTGGATGTACTCATCAATGTCACTCTGTCACTGGTCATGTGACAGTTACTTTGACAGAACTGACCACTTCACGGATTTAGTCATCATTTGGTTCTAATGTCTGGCTGGAGCAGCCACACATCTTCTGGGGAGCTCCCAGGGTGAGGGGACACTTCCCCCTTAAGTCATCTGGAGCTCCCTACCTGGAGCGCCGGCGCCGATGGTCGAGTGGGTTGCGCGCTTGCCTCTCGATCCTAACTAGCGGGGTTCGCTCCCCGGTCGAGGTTGGTGAGAATTTTGAGGATGTGCAAAATTCTTTAAGTGGCGGCTCATTCGGACAAGAGTTTAAATCGAGGTCACTTGTAGATTAAGTTTGATCTCTGCACGTTAAAGATCCCTCTTGTGGGGGTGGAAGTGCCTCCTCGTAGGCAAAATTCCCAGGTCGGTGACGCTGCCCATAGGAAAAAAGTATATATGGAAAATATATTTTTTAATGGTATTTTTTATATATGGAACATATAATGAAATTGTCCCAATCTCATATATTTATAATATGTGAAAATATATATATGTGCAATATATAAAATATATATTTACAATATGCGATATAATATTGGTTATACATTGCACATATATATTTCGCATATTATAAATATATGAGCCTGGGCCAATTTCATTATAATGTATGTTCCATATATAACAAATACCTTTAAAAAATAAATTTTTTACATATAATTTTTTCCATATTGGAGGGCAGTGAGCCAATGCGGTCTCAGGCTCCCACGAGGCTTTTTCTGCTGAATATCCTTTTTAATCCACCTGACATTCACCCTGCCTGTGGTGGATCATCATGTCTAACAAGGACTCAATGGCAAAGACATCGGGGGCCACATCAGGATTGATGGGTTCAGGTCTTTGAGTCTCTAGTTGTTTCATTTGTGTCTCTGATGCCGACTTCAAATCTTGTATGTAAACAAGGGGTGAAGACCATAGCTAACATTTTGTATAAATCTAGCCGCTGCGGTTCCAACTTCCGTGAAATCTCACCTTTACCTTGCTCCTGGGCAATACGCTTATGTTTCCCGAAGCATAAATCCCCAACTCGGAAATTGCTCTTTGTGGCGGTAATGATTCGCCGCTTCCACCTACTTCTGCTGGGCAACATGTAAGTGGGCTAAAGCTGCTTCTCATGCGGACTTCGCCGGCACCGATGGTCGAGTGGGTTGCGCGCTTGCCTCTCGATCCTGACTAGCGGGGTTCACTCCCCAGTTGAGGTCGGTGAGAATTCTGAGGATGTGCAAAATTCTCTAAGTGGCGGCTCTTGTGGGGGTGGAAGTCCCCCCTCATAGGCAAAATTCCCAGGTAGGTGACGATGACACATCCTCTGGCGTGGGTGTTTAGCCCTCGTGTGCAGAAATAGGCCAACGTTAAAAATCCACAAACCAACCAACCAACCAATCATGCGGACTTCCCATCTAGCAGGAACAGATCCAAACTCTTGACCCCAATGCTTCCTGGTTTGAGACCCATCATCCATGATAGGGGGTGAATACCTTCACGCCCTGTCGGAAAATGCAATGTTAAATAGAGTGTACTTTTTTGCACCGCTGAGTTGTAGACCAGCATGGCAACATTGTCAATTCATCCTATGTTCCTGGTTGGTCCATGCAGTAGGCTCGCAAATGCTGATGAAGTGTGGCATTGATCCTATCCATCATGATGCCTGCCTCTCAATTGTATGGCAAAACCATGTTTGACAGCATCTTGCTAACTTTGAGAGATTCTTGCAAATGACTGAGAGGAAGCGAGCATCTTAATCACTCACTTCTTTAGAAAAACTTGTAGTCACATAGCCTCTTGAAAGAACACCTTAGCCACTTCTTCGGCCATGGTGGGCATCTTCATCCTAATGATTGAGAACCATTTTATTAACTTATCGATGATGATGATAAGTGAGTCATTTCCTGTTGCTGGTAACTCTAACTTGTCACAATCCCAACAGTCTTCAATGCATATCCTTCTTCCTTGCACAGACTGTACAGGCATGGACTACAGCCTTGGCTTCGGCATCTAGTCCCGGCCAATAACATGCCTTTCGCACAGTTTTGATAAACTTGCATTTGTTTAGGTGGCCTCATAGTAGAGCTTTAAGCCACTCTCATAGCAAGTCTCTTCTGAGCTTAGAGTTACAAGAAAATACAACTCCACCCTGTAGCGGTCCTCTTCAACATTAAATCATAGATCTCCACAATATATGGGTCATCCCTTTTTTCTTAATTGAGCGTACTTATCAAAATAACCCTCCCAATTGATGTATTGATGCTAAGTGTGGTGTATTTGTTGTTTCCACAAACCGCTCTCTACACTTGGAGCTTTGCAAATTGTCAAATCATTCTGTGAGAGCGGCCATTCGTGGCTTGGTTAGCTTAACCCTTGATTTATGTTGTCGTTGGGATACTCCTGGATACATGCGATGATCCTTGATTACGCCGCTGTTAGGGTCCTTTTTTGGCAGTCTGAGCTACACTTAAGCTATCAATGGGTACGGGCGATGGTTAAGCTAATAGATATGACAGTCATATTTTCAGTGCGTATTCCCTAAAGGCTCAGGATGCATAAGAACAGGCCCTCAATCCTTCCGATCCTTGCCCAATGCCAGGATGCAAAACATGCACCACTAAGTCGTCATTAAGGCATTGAAAGGCATTGAAAGGCACACTCCTTGAGGTTATCCCATTCGAGCTTTGTGTTTTTTTGGTTAGTTTCATGTGCTCATTAAGCAAACCTAGGTATAAATTTCCAATATTAGTTGAAGATATCATTTAATCTCTGTAGGCTGGTGACATCCTTTGAAGTTGGCCAGTTCACAGCCTTCTGGACCTTATGCACCTCAATAGACACTGCTCCTGTTCTGATCTTTTGCCCCAGGTCCTGCACTGACTTATTTAAAAACTTACATCTCAGGGGGTTCACATAGTAGACTGCATCCTCAAGTACAGTTAGAACTGACTGATGTTGACGTCCTTTACTATACGTCAACAGATGATCTATATACAATGAAACACCACGCCATAGACATGAAAACAGTTCTGCTTTCATTGCCCATAGCTTAATTAGTCATCACATCGTCCAGTTAGATTCATTGTGATTCTGATGGGAGGCTAAATGCTAAATGTTTAAAAAATATAATTTGTCTAGTAATGCAATTATGGTAGAGGAAATCTTTAATCACAACCACTGAGGTGGTAGAACCTGTAGTTCCAATCTGCTTATGGAACTCCGAGCTAATTTGGATCCATCCCATTTCATGCCATTAGATGATGGAACTCTCTTCCAAAATAAAGCCTTAAGCTTCATGAAATTCAATTTGCAATGATGTTGTGGTCCACACTGATGCGGTGGTAACTACCGAATAATTTGGGTTAATGAATTACACCCCCCTACCACATAGTATTCACTTACTGATAGTAGAGTACGGGGTTGAATTGAATTGAAAGCATTACCCGGAACTTATACAGTCCATATGGAGGTCTTTGGAGGTCTTTGGTATGTCAGCATCCTTTATGGCGATTTGCGAGTATCCGCTTCTCATGTCCAACTTCGTAAAGTAGCTCATTTCGCTGACCGGGTCAATCAAGTCTAACTAATGGAAGGGGGTAGGCATCCAGGATAGTATTTTTTATTGCCGGTTGTTTTGTTTTAAGGTGCTTTAATTGTGCAAAACTTGGGCAACTTGGGCAACTAAGGCGCTTTTACTAAGGAGCTGCGCCTAAAAGCAATGGACGAGGGTCGCCATAAAGGCCGTTTATAAAGTCCGGCCAGAACATAACACCGGTAGTCCATGGAAAGTTGAAAGCAGTCTTTCTTCTTGACAAACAGCACTGGCGGTCCATAAAATGAAGACAAGGGGCATATTAATTTCTTTTTCAGAAGCTGATCTACAGTAGCGGACGCCTCAGCTCCTTGGCTGACATTCGATATAATAGACCATTTCATTTTCTAGCTTTTGGCTTCAGTATTATCGCATGTTTTTTCCGTCCTCTGGTGGTAGTGTGTACAGTAGTTCATCGGGAAACATCTTCCAATGTTGCTTACACCTTTTCTGGAACTCTGTATACAACGTAGAAATCACTGCATCAAATTTGTAGCTTGGCTCTAATGGAATAATCTTTCTCCCATTCTACCAACTTGTTTGCCTCTGTGGGCGACATTGTGTACACTTAAGCATCTGGCTCCTTCCTGGCTTCTTCGCAAAAGTTAAGAAAATTGAACATGTAGAGCTTATCTGATACGCATTCTTCCACTACTAGACGCATCGCCAGTATTCTGTTTTACTGCAGCATAATCCTTTCTCCAAAAAATACGTAGTTCATGTGCGTAGAGTCAATCAATCCCAAGAATGATGTCATACTGGCTGAGCTTCTAGATAATAAAATTCCATTATTCTTGGAATTTGTTACATTGCTAAGGTGTTTCAGTAGCTCTCTGTTGATCTCATTACGCTACCATTAGCAAGTGCATGGTTTCAATCTTCAAATGAAGGCATTAGTTTTTATTTGTACTTGGCCTGTGTCTATTCCTAAATGTTATTTAATATTATTGTTTTGCTAAAACATGTTACTGCAAAGTCACTCTTTTATACATTATATTAAAGCAATTACTGTGAATGTTCGCCATGTCTTGTTGATATTATTATTATACAGGGTGATTACTAAAGTCCCTGGCCAAAGAAAAAAATCCTATCTTTAAAATGGTAACAGATACGATGCTAATTCTTTCAGTAACTTTATAAGTTTTGCATGAGCTACCTGGAAACCATATTCCCTGCGACTTTCAATGTCACGTTCAAGGTCATCCATGTGCTAGGTCTGTGGATTTTGCTGATTATGTCAGAAACCGCTGCAGATACGTTAAAAATTTAAATTAGAACATTGTAGGGCGATGCCTAATTAGTACAATAAAGTTGGTTTCAAATTGTTTTGAACTGAGCACAGTGTTTCAGAATTTTTCTACTCCACGATTTACTCCATAAACACTCAGGCTGCACTGCATGACACCAAAGCTTTGCGAGCTGCATAAAATGCGACCTCAAACCTGCTAAATTGTTGATCATAACTGTGTGCTGAGGCTAAGCACACTTTTAATGTCAATTTTAATTCTTTACCCTGCAGTTAGTACATTGTACCATGTGGCATATAGGGTCGTTATACAGTTTAATTGACCATAAATTCTCAATTGAATTAATTTTCCCGTACTTGGGATTTTTAATAAGGAGGGTGAGAAGGGAGTAGGATAGGAAGACGGCCATGGCCGATTTAATATAGGAACTATCTCGGCATTCGCTTGGAGGAATTGTGGGAAACCATGAAAAACCACAATGAAAGATATCCGACCTGGGAATCGAACCCGGGTCTACCGAATGCAAGGCGAGGATGTTAACCTCTAAGCCACATCAACAATTTAGTACCCGCAATTAGGGAGTAAATCGTAGAGAAGAAAAATTCTGGAACACTGTGCTATGCTCAAAAAAATTTTAAATCAACTTTATTATAATAATAAGGCATCGCTCAACGACGTTCTAATTTATGTATTTAACATATCGATCTGCAGCGGTTTCTGACATAATCGGCAAAATCCGCAGACCTAGCACACGGATGACCTTGAACGTGACGCGACATTCAAGGTTGCAGGGAATAATGTTTCCGGACAGCTCATGGAGAACTCTTAAAGTTACTAAAAGAATTATCTTTGTATCTGCTACTGTTTTAAAGATATAATTTTTTTCTTTGGCCAGGGACTTCAGTAATTACTTTGTATGTTTTGTATGTGCGCATTGTTTTCATAGGCAGTCTACATAATATGATTTATTAAAAATGCATTTTGTTGAAAATGTTTTTTAACCATTTGTAACACTTTAGTTTACTAACTGAGCTAGGTGGCTTAGAAGTTAACATTCTCATCTTTCATTTGGTAGACCCAGGTTTGATTCCCGGTTCGGCTATCCTCGATTGTTGTTTTTATGGCTTCCTGCAATTCCTCCTGGTGAATGCTGAGATACATGTAGTTCCTATATTAAATTAGCCATGATCATCATCCTATCGCATCCTCCTTGTTAAAATCCTATAAATGGGAAATATAATTAAATTGTAATCTTGGGGTCCATCATGAGCAGACTGCTTAGTCTGACTTAATTGGTATAATGATCCCCCATGTCAATTGGTACTATGTACTGACTGCAGGGTAAATAATTTATTTGAATTGAAAACTAAAATAAATAATAATCAGTTTCCACTCCTGATGATGGCCTATACCAAAACGTTAAGTGGATTGAAATTGGTGTGGTATATTACAAAGTCTTGCATCTTATTGATATCCTTTCCAACCACTTGAAGATATAGAGAGATATAATCTGAAAAAGGTTGTTAGGAAAAAATTCTGCCTGTAAAAAACTTATAATAGTGAAATGATCTGAAGTCTTGCATCTTGCATGAGCGATAAGGAGAAGAAGTAAAAATTGCCACTCTTTCAGATGCCATATGTTGCTAATCAAGAAGTTTGGGGTTTTTAATGTTTCATTTTTTCGAAATTTGAAGTACTCCCCTCTACAAGTGTATTTGCAAAAATACTAAACCTGACATTTTACATTTCAGTTATGGACTATGTATTGCGAGCAATTAACATCCTTAAATATGCCAGGAGGAGAACCTTATCATTCTGCATCACTTACCATTGTGGATTTTTGGGCAAAAGTCACGCCTAGCATTTTACAGCTGCTTTCTCATTCCAAAATTGTAAGTAAATGTTTAATACTCTAATTTAATATACCGGGTGGTCCATTTATCATGATTCATTCAATGTCTTTTAAAATAAATAGTAAATCGTAAAATTTATCAAAATGCAAAATAATAATATCAACTTTCCTTTTAAATTACGTTAAAATGAAGTGGGCCGGGCTCCCTGTTCCCCCTATATGGGATCCAGGGGGTCTCTTTGGAATTTTCAATAGGACTCCCCCATTTTTTGTTGCAAATTATGAATCTGCGCTTAAAACAAAATAAGTTTTATCTAAAAGATTTTGTTGGCATCATCTTAGATGTGGCTGTAATCGATGTCCAAAATTGTGTAATATGCCATTCACTTTTTAAAAGGTAGCAGTGCAATGTCTGTTGAAAAAACTGACTGGCGTATTACACGATTCGGACATCAATAACAGCAACATCTAAGATAATGCCAAAAAATACCTATTTTAGACAAAACTTATTGTGTTTTAAGTAAAAAAAATTGGGCTGCCTATTTAAAATTACACAGGGATTCCTGGATCTCCTGTAAGTATACCCTTCATTCATGCATAATTTAAAAGATAAGTTGATATTAGTAATCCTAATAAAAAAACTTGGCGTCATCTTTGATGTTGCTGATATTGAGGTCCTAATCGTGTAATACGCCATTCACTTTTTTCAACAGGCTTCAACTGCTTCCTATTGACAAAAGTGAATGGCATATTACACGATTTTGGACATCAATTACAGCAACATCTAAGATGATGCCAAAAACATCTTTAAGACAAAACTTATTTTGTTTTAAGCACAGATTCATAATTTGCAACAAAAAATGGGGGGGGGGTCCAATTGAAAATTCCAAAGAGACTCCCCGGATCCCATATAGGGGGACCGGGGGGCCCTACATTTTCATGTAATTTAAAGGAAAATTAATAGGGGTACTCAAAATCATTTTGTATTTGCGTACGTTGCGTACCGTAAAAATTGGCTCTGACCTAATGACGCATGCGCAGAACGAAATTCGCGCAGTACACATCACTTACAGTGAGTTGAATGCATCTTGTTTTTTCGTAGAAATTTCTATTTTTATCTAACTTTGGGAAATATTGGAAAAATATCTTTACACATTTAAATAAACATGTTAAAATATGTTTTTTTTCGCAGGAGTGGACATGTGGTCCGTTGCCATCCATAATTCGCGTAGAAAATGCAGCGTGAATAAGCCTATTTTCTTCGCTAGTTTTGGACGATACAGGACACACGGTTCCGCCATTTTCCCCACAAGCAAATAAAGTTTTTCCGCATTTTCTTCGCCATATCGAACATTAAGTCCAGTATCTTCATTAAAAACCAAGAAATTACAAATTATTCTTCGTTTATTTTTGTTGGATATTATCGTTCAGCTACGTATGATACGCATCTCAGCCCCTGCGCATTCTACGGATCTTTTTTCCGGAACTTTGAGGCGTTCAGGCAATCACAAGCCGACATTTTTTACAAAAATGCGCACTTTTCGTACCGCCCTGAAAACGGTACGAAAAGTACGCAAATACGCACGGTACGCATTCGTACCGTCGGTACTTGAGTTGCTCCGGGTACTCAAAATCATTTCGTATTTGCATACGTTAAGTGCCGTAAAAATTGGCTCCGCCCTAATGATGCATGCGCAGAACGAAATTTGCGCAGTACGCATCTTTTGCAGTGAGTTGAACGTATCTTGAATTTTTTCGTAGAAATTTCTATTTTTATCTAATTTTTGGAAATGTTGGATAAATATCTTTACACATATTCAAATAAACATGTTAAAATATCCTTTTTTTTCGCTGGAGTGAACAAGTGTTCACACGGTTTCACCTTTTCCCCCCACTAGCAAACAAAGTTTTTCCGCATTTTACTTTGCCATATGAACAATGTGTCCGGTATATTCATTAAATAAGAAAGAAATTATTAATTATTCTTCGTTTATGTTTGTTGGATTTTATCATTCAGCTACGCTTGTTACGCATCTCGGCTCCTACGCATGGCACGGACCTTTTTCCGGGACATTTCGTTCGTAAACTTTCCTAGGGCGTTCAGCCAATCATAAGCCGACATTTTTTACGAAAATGCGCACTTTTCGTACCACCCTGAAAACGGTACGAAAAGTACGCAGATATGCATGGGCAACTTGAGTTGCCCGATTAGCTTTAATTCAGTTGTGGTTGATTTTCGGAGAGACTTCAAATACCACCTTGTTTGTTGGTATATTTGTCAGTTCAGTCAAATTTGTTCATTAACTGTCCTCCAAAACTTTCACAGATATTTTTAGTATATTTGACTTATTTCAAGAATAAATTTGCAGCATTTTCTACATTTTTTGAGTAGAAATTCGAGAAGTTCTCAACCTTTTCCGATTAAAAATTTGCTTTAATGACATTAAATTATTTTTAAACAAACTTCCCTGACCAGCAAATTAAAGTAAAAAGGCGACACAAATTTTATTTAAAGTTGTGCAAGTTTCTCTTCGAAAACAGTAGAAATAGAACTGATGGGTATAGGGGAGTATTTCTTGCATGTAAGACAGTGAGGAGGCGGGTTGCGGAACACAAGAATTTTTATTAATGATTTTTGTGGCGTCCGGTAAGCTACACGGACTGGCGCACGCAACTGCCGTGCGGGAAGCGGTTACGCGTACGATGCGCGAAAACAAAGTTATCAGGATCTTCTGGATCCGTTACGGGGGGAGCCACTGGGATCCGGGCTGTCGCAGTCCGCTGGGCAGGACATCAGGTTTGGCGTCGATCTCTCGGTCGCTGTGACGGTGCGGTTTCGGCGACGATCGGCGGAACACTCGGTCGCGATACCGTTTACGCGTGACGCACAGTCCGTGGACGTCAGGCACGTCCTGGTGGCTGTCCCGTAGAATACGCGCACTGTGACTTGGCTCCGATCGGGGCACGATCGAG
>JAQGBX010001518.1:0-24474 GCA_034698745.1 Megaphyllum sjaelandicum | reverse complement strand
GAAATAGGGAATTGGAAGAGATGATACCGGAGGGATTCTTAAATAGGGACTTGGAGGAGATGATACGGGAGGGGGGGGGGAGCAAGGAGGTATCATAGAGGAATTTGACTAAGCCAAAGCAACGCTTGGCCGGGTACTGCTAGTATTTAATAAAGTTAAAGACCTGACATATTAGCACCAGCCATGATACCAGTGACACCACTAAACAGCACTCCAAAAACTGTAGCAAAGTTCATAATATTTCCAGTTGTATAATCCAAACTGTAATTAGCTGGAAAAATAAGTATACGAAATGATAAGTGAATGAATTTATTACAAATACATGTACTAGATTCATAAATCAAAAATGAACACTTGTCAAATTTCTCACGCCATAAGTTCTCTTGAAATGTTTCCCAACTAAACCCAGTATAGTTAGCCTCAGTTATATTATCAACATAAGTATTAGCGTCCGGTATTGGAACCTAGTACAAAAGAACAAATCTTATTTGACAAAGAGGAAAAATGTCAAAATGGAGCAAACGACTCAAACAGCAAACCCTCACCTCAATAATATGAGATTCAGCCATAAAGCTCACAACAGCTGAAAATGTACTTAACATAACGATAACAAAGATGATAGTCGAAGTGCGTGCAAACATTGCAGCCCCTATTAGACAGACGAATAAGTTGAATAAAGCTATAACTGATGCATATAAAAACGCCCACCAACTTCCACTGGGTATGCCCCCATTCACCAGAAAACCTGTAAAGGATTATAAAGTAAAACTGTACCACTTCTAAAATACAAAATTGAGAAAACAAAAGAATCTTTTTTAATTTGTTTCAACTTAAATGCTTTAATAATCTACATTGCATGAAATTAAAAAAAATGATAAAACACTGATATACTATATTTCATTTTTTAGTTTTTTTTTAAAAAATTTAACTTCAAACAGAAATAACAGTAAAAATAAAAAAAAAATTCAGACAAAACGCTGTGTCATGACAACAAAATAAGGGCACATACCTCCTGGACCAAAATTATCAATGAAGCCTTCAACGCATCCTGTTACATAGAGGGCACAGGAAAATATGTTGGCAAAAAAGAACAGAGTACCAATACTGCCTCCAAACTCTGGGCCTAAAGTTCGGCTGATCATATCTTAAAATTGATGAAGGATGTTCAAAGTTATAAATGCTTCAAAACAAATACTTAGCGTAGTGTGTCACGCTGAAAATATCAATGCTTTTTACATACAGCATAATATTTAATATCAGTGCATAGTAACAGAAGATATCAACACAATTTTTCGCCATAAACATTAATTGAGCAGGAATCAAGCAATTTATGCTAAAATTTAATTCCTTGTATTTACAGGGTTCCCACACTAATTCATATGAAAATCCCAGGTTTCCCAGAATCAATATTGCATTTTCCCCTGACCAGTTTTTAGACAATCAAAATCATTAAAATAAGCTAACCTACCATTATTGAGAATTTTTTAGCTCAACAATTTCCATTTCAATTGCGCGAGATTCTTTGGCTGCATCATCCAATAACTTTTGTTTTTTTTTGGGTGTCTAAGATTTCCTGTGTTTAAAGTGAAAGGCCTGGCTGGGTAAAAAATCCCCTGACTTTTCACACAACTTCCTAAAATCCCCTGACAATCCCAGGTTTCCCCTGACCAAAAAAAATCTCCTGACAATCCCAGGTTTCCCAGAAATGTGGAGACAATCCCAGGTTTCCCAGAAATGTGGAAACCCTGTGTTTACTCTTGATCACACTTTTTTGTCTATTCTAATTGGAGTTAAAAAATCCTCTCAGTAACTGCATATGCAGCATACTTTACATAGGTGTAGATAGGGACAAGGGTGCTTGAACTACTACTCCACAGAGCTCCCAGTACACATAGGGCCTACATGGTATTCATATACCCGTTCTAGCAGAAAAAATAGATTTACCAAAAGGTCCTATTTTTCGTCAATTACAAGCATAATTGGTAACATTACATTTTAATAGTTTCTGTAATCAAATTCAAGTTTTAAATATTAATCCAGTTGAGGGACATCCATGTTATTATACATTTAAAAAATCATTACAGGCGATAGATCAAATACTCATCCAATACCACATAAAAATACAGTACTGATAAAGGGTATAAATAAGAATAATTAGGTAGCCTATGGTGGTATCAAATATTTCACTTTCATTTAGTGAGTTCAAGTATCAACGTGCTGCAACAACTGCACAACTGTTTGTTTCTCCTCTTTCCGACCCAGCAACAACTAGCTCTGACTGGTCTTCTGCAGCAGAATGTTGGTACATAAACTCACCTTTCAACTAAATAGCAAACGTTTGAGGCAAATGAAACAGCAATGAAAAGGATACAGTAGGCTCCTCCTCCTTCAATCGCCCCATTTGTAGAAATGGCACATATTGATAGAACAGTGCAGGCAAGAATCATGTAGGCCAGTAAAAACTGGGCGATTACCTCAAGAATACCTGCATGTCCAACGATAAATCCTACAAGAAAGCAACCATGACAAAATATGGACATTGTTATTGACAATTTTAAGTTGCAGTTATGATAACAGTGTAGATAGCAGACCAATGGTTGACTAAAAAGTTCATATGATGAACAAGGCAATATTTGGCTTTCAAACAAGACCTTAGATCAATAGCTGGGTTACATTACCTATTCGCTAGGCAATATCTGGTACTGCCTAGCTAACGTACATGTATATGATATGGCCTCAAAGACGAAAAGACAAGAAAGTATTTCAAACATAACAGTAGGCCTATAGGCCTGTACGAGTTCGTATCTATAGCCTAAAGTATAAGACTTGATAAATAAGAACTGCTCAAGCCTACATTGTTTAAAAAAGATCCTCAATTCCTAAGTGGTAATACCAATTAAATGATGGCTGAAGAAAATGTTTTTCACATAATATGGCATACGTTGTGAAATGGAACTTCCGGAACACTTTCAACTTACAGTATTTGCATATGGTGCAATTGATCACCATTTGATAGGAACACTCGAACTGTAGAGAAATGAATCTCACAATTGTTAACCAATAGTTAACACGTTTTTGTGTTCCATAGTAAAAGTTTCCAAAACAAAATCCATGATGAATTGCAAGGTTTTACAGCTCCAGCCCACACACCAGCAGTACATGTAATCTGCTGGCCAATTTACATGCACGGAAGTAGAGAGAATTAAACGATAATAATCTTACTCAGAGAAAATATGGCATTAGTGTGATTCTAAAATCGTTTATAATTGTGAAGTAAATGTTTACAATTTAGCAAATTAATTGGATAAGTAATTTCATGAAACTTTCATAGAACAAATTAACCTATTTATAATTACAAAAATAAAACACACAACATCAATGACAACCACGGATTTTTGTTTTAAAAGATCATTGAAAAAACATTTGTAGATGTTTGATGTACTTAGGCCAACTGTTCTTGCAATTCCAATGTCAAATGTACATTGGTACAATGGTACAACGTACTGACTGCAGGGTAAAGAATAGAAAATAGAAGCTTTGCGAATCGCACTTTGGCAGTCATGTGTACAAAAGGGTTTTAAAACAGCGATGACTAACCTTGCGAGAAGTTCTAAACCAATTAGTCTGTTGATTTTGTACACACACTGTGATTTATTATTGTATGCATGAGTAGTACGTACACCTTATATTTTATAGAAAAAAAAATATTAGGGTATAGCCTACTATCTCCAGATTCGACCTTCATTATTTCATCATGAAGTACCAATTAAAATTGATAAAAACAATGATTAACACATTGTTTTGATAGGAATAAAGGGTTTATGTCCCATGGCAGTTATGAAGGTCAATGCCATGGCATTTAAAAGATCTTGAAAGATGACTCACCAACGCGAAGAAACAGCAATGCACTGAACATGGAAAGACATACTGGAGCAAACACCCCTGAAAAGGTTTCAAGGTTTCGGACGCTTTGCCCTTGAACGGGTGTAATTTCAGGTTCATTCGAATTCGAGGAAGTACTCAAGTCAGCATTGACACCACGAAGTTTCTGTGACAGAAGAGGCGTTCTGTCAGTACTACCAGAGGAGGACGCCGAATCGCACGAGCCTTCGCGAATATCATTCATTTTCTACAATTACAACAACGCGTCTTCGTGATAAATCGTACACACTCAACTCATACTTCTTGGATGTGGTAAACTTTCGTAAAAATACTTATATTTATACCATCTTTGTTTATACTGTGGCTAACCAACCGATAGAACAAAATCACGCCCTCATCACGCGAACTTTCACTTCCGAGTGCCGAAAAAATGAGAACCAAATGACAAACGATGAAGCGCCCCCTCGCGGCAACCACTTTCGAGGAACACCGAAAAGCGCGGGGATTTAAATTTTCCGATGAAGCAACACAGTAGTGGCACTAATTATAAGGGTTTAGATGTAATTCTAGTTCGTAAACTACTAAAAAGACCCACGTTTTATATGTAATATTTTGTTACTATATTACACCATTATATAGCTTCCCTATAAAATATATGAATCACAATATACCATTAACATTGTGCGTATATACGATCCTCTTTCAGTTGAATCCCTACATCAATTTAAAAATAAGTTCAGGAAAACATGCTTGTAAGTTGGATTACTTTGCTAATGCTAACTTAATACCGCTTTTACTATTTACTTTTGAAAAAAAAAAAAAAAAAAAAAAAAAAAAATTCAACTTATAATTTTCTGTAACTTTTCGAACGCTCCTACGCCAATCCCCCGCAGAGAAAGTTGACGGCGGCAGACCACTGATTTGATAGAAAACCGACCGTCAACTCTAATGGTTTGAACTTAGGCTAGGCGGGCTAGCCATGCAAAGCGAATGCTGGCAACAACCTCTGATTTTGACTCGACCGTGACACGTGTGCGGAAGATGGCGAAATCGCGTGAACTATTTCTATTGCTGATTTTTGTGATTTTGCAAACTCTGGGCGCAAACGGCAACAACGAAATGGACAATATTCCTGGGGTTTCTTTTGAATTCAAAGTGCACGTCGACGCAGCCAAAGAACATTGTTTTTACCAATATGTCGAGCCCTCTGCCAACTTATTCGTAGCGTTTCAGGTAAAGCTTGTCGATCCACAGGTGGCATATATCATTATAGCATATCGAAAGTTAATCCACGTGTTATTTTTCACCTTATATCAGTTCGTAGCATATATTTCACTACATTGTTTATGCAATAGATAAATTTTTGCATCAATTTAATATTTGTAATGATCCATATGGAGTTGCAATATGTGGGAGCATTCAATAAGTTCCAGTATTTCATAATTTCAAAGAAATATAAATACTATATAGGTCATCAGAGGTGGTGATGGCAAGGCAGGTTTTGCTGTGCGACATCCAAATGGCAACCATGTTCACCCCTACAAATGGCAATCCGAAAGCGAATATGAAGAAGTAGCTGACAATGGAGGTATCACAGTTTATGCCCTGAACTTTTTTTTCCTCCCGAACCAGTTATAATTAAAATTGAAATCAATAATTAAGGTCATTTACATTTGCCCTTTGTTACAGGAGTATATGAAATTTGCATCGATAACCAGTTTTCACGTTTTGCCGCCAAGCTGGTGTTACTTTATATCACATCATTTCAGTATGATAAATGGGAAAATTTTACAGCTGAACTTGAGCAACTCGATATCAGTGTGGCAAATTTTACGGTAAGTTCTACAATCATTACCAACTTTTAGTTGCATTTCACCCATCTGTCCTCATTTCTAAATATATTGCAATTTCTAAAATTAAATTCTAGGGTTCTATTAAGGTAGTGGATGAACGCATTGGTGAAATTCAACGAAATCAACAATTTGGACGAAGACATGAAGCACGCGATTACCAGTTATTACTAGCGAACAACTATTACGTACAAAATTGGACAATTGCCCAGTGTGCTGTCATTATTTTGGCATCTAGTTTTCAAGTGTTTTTTGTGCGCAAACTATTTGATGTGAAAAATGTTACGCCAACTTCCAAACCAAGGGCTTAGTCAACAGATTGCATAACAAATGTAATTTGTTGTCATCAAGATGAACGAAACCAATCATTCGTCGCAAATTTCTGCTAAGATCTTGAAATAACAGGATCAATTTCAAGGAATAGTCAATAAAATATTACATTCCATACACAGTATAATAGAAAAATGTCGGAAACGCCCAAGCATCCCTTGAGATTAACAAAAAACATGTCATCCGATCAAATGAATGCAGTTTTTCAAGTGAAAAGGTAGGCATTAAAAAACTGCCTATCTGTCAAGTCTTGTTAAACTCAAAAGATGCAATTATTAAAACCTTAAGGAATTATTTTTTGTGTGCTTTAGCTATGTCATGCTATTAATTTTCTATACCTTTTATATTAGTGCTGTTATTTGTAAATAATGGTTTAATTTTATCAGATTCCCTAAAGAATTATTTGAAATATTGAATGAAATATTTAACATATTGAATCTGGAGTGGCTTAATTATCCAATTTGTCTTCCTGTATGCAAAAGCCCACAAAATGTAAATACTTCCAAATTTAAATAAAATACTTCGAAATAAAGAGAAAATTGTGTTAAAATTACTTCAAATCTATAAAATAGTAAGGGAATAACAATCCAGCAAGTAGCTGAACATTTTAAACATAACTGGAAGTTCTTGGGGAAACCATGTACAATGCAATAATTAAGGCAGACTATAAGGATAAAGTCATCGACAATTTTAATAAGTAGTGTACAAGAAGTGACGCCCACAATCACAGATGTTTGCAATGTATTAAGGGTGTGTTTTAGTACCAGCACATGGCCACATCTACAGTCATCCTCTATCAACTAAACGGCCATTTCATGAATGGGCAAAATGGGTTACTTGGGGTATAACCGCATAGCTGAGGAAACACTGGTCTACGTAGTTTTACGCTGCTACCAAAATATACCGTTAAAATAAGCAGGACAAGCAATGCTGTTAATTGTTGTAACTTTAAACGTAATTTGTAAACCTGCCAAAAAAGTTATTTTTCAATTAATTTTAAAAACGTGATCATCCCTTCAAAAGCCATATCTGTGCAGCCAGTGCACATCTAATAACGAAATGCGACAAGTCAATGAATTATTCTGATCAATTTATTTTTAAATTTCATTGAAATTCTGTTTTGAAATATTGTGAAATAGTGCCTTGAATAAAGCCAGAACATTTTCACGTGAACTTGACATTTCAATGGGGAGTGGGTAAATATATTGTGTGCATTTAAGAAGAAGAGTGAGAATGAGCAGGTGATATTCAAATTAAAGCAAAACAATGTGGGTTACATGCATAAACTTCAAGATATTAAACAACTTATGTTGGAACTTCGACATAATGCCAGGGTCAACAAATGTCCTGACACTGACATGTCGCCAACTTGTAACAGATGTTAAACTGGTCGAAAACAGTGAGAGCTCAATTTTTTTTTGCTTAATAAGAACCAAGAAGTACCACCCCGTAAAAACGACGTATTAATATCCAAGAATAGGTAAAAACCTGAAGGGCTGCTATTAAATTCGATTTTTCTAAAAACTAATCTCCGAGCTGTATTTTACTGGAAGGTTTCAACAAAGATCAGAAGGTGTTATCACATTCCTTAGTTATGTGATAAAATATGTAAATGAGCATTATACTGGGGGTCATGAAAAAAATATTTTTTAAGACAGAAAACAAAAACTAAAAAAATGACGTCACACACAGGTATTAAAAAGTATTATTCGAATAAAAATAACAAATCCAAAAGCTCCACTTATCGAATTCCACCTACTTTTACTCCAATCGGCACTGCATAAATCATCAGTGTACAAATGCTTTGAGATTCCTGGAGGAGATGATTTAGCAGTCGCCTTCCGTTTGTGTCGATGGAAGATGATCACACGCAGGAAGAGATTTAGTGGTTGTACGTGGGACAACAGTCAGTACAGATTGATTTTTTTTGTGATTGGTTTGCGACACATGTGGCAAGTCTTAAGAGTCTGGGAGCAATTGACGCATGCTCCGTGACCACATAAAAATGCAACGTTTTTACGTCTCTCCATGCAGATGGAACAACTACTGGCTTCTTCAATCTCCTGTATCTTACTTTCCAAATATTTCACACGCTCCACACTCACCTGGCGTATCTTCGGGGCAGATTGCCCACCTAAAACAAAATATACCAGTAAAATAAGATCAAAATGGCCTTCTTGTTGGTTGGTAATAATCACAGGGTGCATGATTTAGGGCGCAGGGGCAACACTGGCCTTCTTGTTAATCATATTCCCGTTTAGAAAACTCCGTGTTTATGCTAAATAAGAAAGAGCGACACATTTTCTTACCTGAGCCTCTCTTTTTAACTATGACGGCTTGGCATTCGATGCACTTTTTCATACGGAAACAGCATTCATCGCAAGCTACTTCATGACCACAGGGTTCAAAAATAACATTGGCCATAGCTTCACAACATATCAGGCACTCATGGGATGGCTGTGGCTCTATACAAGCCTGCTCAACTGCACCATCTGGTTGGTTTTCAATAGGTGCACTAGATGAGATGCTCCAGGGATAACTGGTGAAGATAAAGAACAGACTATCATCTTAAAGTAAGAGCATATCCATAAAGCAATAACTACATATTCCTCAATGCCATAGTAAAATTATGCATTATAACTTAAATTGACTTCAAACATTTGAAGACAAAAAAAAACTTCTGCCACCATAAATATGATTGTGAAAATTATGCGTAAAACTGAATATCAGCTAGTGAAATTTCAAGCTTCAGCTTGGAAAAACTTCACCACAATCAATTTACCTTCTTTGGGTTGCATATTCTTGCAAGATGTCACAATGTGTAGGTTCTGATAATAGTTCTAGAGGCGATTTCTGTTGTCTGTTCTTGTGATTTAAATCTCCATTTTCCTGACATAAATAGCATGCAACTGCTAACCCAACATTCCTCGCTATACTTTTTGCATGAATATCTTCCAATATCTAGAAATGCAAAAAAGACGTCCATGGTAGTTCGGTATAAGCTTTTGTTCTTAAATGATAGAACATTTTAAGGACTATTTCCAAAAGCAAGTTGTTTTCTCACACTCATCTTCCAGTGTGCCAGGATATTTGCAGAAATTGAAATTCAACGGGAAATAATCCGAAATCAAACTTGATATAATTTTAATGTCACTTTTTGTTACGAGAAATCAAGGCTTAAATTCTTTTTCCACAAACACAGCAATATTAAATTTGAGCACAACGTTTCTCTTAAAAGCTTTCTTTTCTTGCGGATGGAATTTATTCAAAGACAGTGTCAGGCATAAAATGAAATAATTTCAATAAAATCTTTAGTCCATAGATAAGGAAGATACATGTCTAAGAAATGTGAATTTAAAAATTAAGTGGCATCTAGGGATCAATATTATTTTTATAATATATATTTTGGACAGCTGGTAGACCCTGTTAAAGTTACAGCAAGAAATATTTTCAAATAGGGAAATTTAGGGTGTAAAAGTGTCAAAAGGAACTACATAAATCTTCATTCGGGTTCTATTTTGGATTTCTATCAATATAATACATGAATAAACACTTAATGAAATAATAATAAATTTAAATGTCAGTTTTTTGTAGAACAAATCAATTAGCATAGAGAAAATAAAAACTTTGCATTTATAATCATTTCTCAAAATATAAGCATCCGCACAAGCATCAAAAGCATGGAGGTAATAAGTTACATAACCAAGTAAATACCGCAACCTACCATGTGAATGGTGGGTGCCTCCATTTCATTGATATCGGCAAAACCAGTTCTCTGCCTCATAAGAGCTAAATGAAGACCTGTATCACCATCTTCATCTTCTGCATTCACATTTGAACCCATTGTGACTAGTAATTCAATAAGAGCGCAGTGTCCTTGACTAATTGCTAATAGTAATGGTGTTTGCTTGCGATTATTTTCTATGTCAATTTCACACTGGCCCTAATATAAAAAAAAAAAAAAATATTCAACATTCACCTCAACATTACATGTCCACAAATTTCACAAATGGCCGGAAAGCAAATGCCAAAATTTGCAAGAGATACTAAAATACAACTAGGACAACATTTTAATTTATAGTAACAAAGTACGAGAGGCAAACATACTTGCGTAAGTAAAGTTTCCGCAACAAGCCGATGCCCATTTAATGCTGCTAGATGCAGGGCTGCAAATCCATCATCCTTCTTTACATCCACAATTTGTCTACTTTTGGCTAGTAAGCGTTCTGTCGCACTAATAAATTTAAGAAATAATTTAACATCAAATGAGTTAAAAATAATTATTTTTCAAAAATAAAGGCAAATATGCTTACAAATTATTTCCTTTCAGGGCTGCATGATGCAGGACATTAAAGCCTCGTTTATTTCTAAGACTAAAATCGATGGTCAGTTCATTAACTAATAAATCTATGATTTCACAACTCTCCTTTCCAATGGCATCATGTAAAGCCGTATCCCCATAGGAATCCTGTATATTGACATTACACTTATGCCTAAGCAGCACTTTGACACAAAGGACATGCTGCTTGTTGACCGCAACATGAAGAGTACTGCATCTTCCCTTGTTTGTCGCATTAATATTGGCACCTTTTTTAAGCAAATATTCCATGACTTCAGATTGGTTTCTGTAGAGTATTATAAATTGAAGGGATTCTTATTATGATCACAAATATGTAAAGTAGAATAAATAAATAAACAATGATACTCACCCAAAAGCAGAATAGTGCAAAGCAGTATCTCCATCATCGTCTTGCACTTCAAGATTAGCCCCAGCCCCCAGAAGCATTTTTACAATTTCCATGTGACCCTGATGACAAGCTACCTGGAGGGCCGTTTTTCCTGAACTTTTGTGATCCACACGCTCTGGCCATTTTAAAGCCAATTCGAGCACTACATCAGCATGTCCTTGAGCAGCTTCTCGGACAAGACGATCAGTACCACTAGAGTCTAACTGCTGCTGATCCAAAAAGTGTGGTAGGAGAGGCGCCATTGGATCTTTAAATAAATTGGAAACTTGTAGTGATGTCTTTAATATGCAAACAAGTTAAAAAAATAACTCACTAGCATGTTCTTCACGCTCATTTGCTGTCATTGTATTGTTCAGTTCAGTGGCAGATCCCGGTGCCAATACAACACATTGAGGATTGTAAGTCCATGATTGGCTATTGACTTTCACTCGCAAATCACCGTCCGAATATACTTTAAGAACCTTGCCTGTTTTGTCTAAAGTCTAATGAGAAAAAGGAAAATAAATCAATTATATATTCAAAATCTCTGCCAAGTCAAAAATCATAAAATATGGCAAATCACTTAATTGCTAGAATCACATACCCATTTCATGACGTCTATCCACTCTCCATGATTTTTTTGTAATTCCTTAACTTTCTGGATATCACCAATAATTCGAACAACATCGCCAACAGTGAAAGAGGTTATCTGTAAAGAAATTAAGCTGCATTATCAAAACATGACAACGATGATTTAACATAATAACACATAGGTGCAATACCTTAGCAAGAGCTAAAGGGTGGAATGTCCAACGGTTATTGCAGCCATCATATTGAACTCTAATATCACCCCTTTCAGTAACACGATGAACATACCCAACTTTGCCAATATACTGCAAATAATTGTGAATATCTAAATTAGCACTCACTAAAAATCCACTGATCCTAAAATAATTTCAGAAATATAAGCAATATCTGGAATAATTTACACTGCAACCCATACCTCCGCCATTCTTGGATTCCATCCACCATGTCCTTCCTGCATGCTCTTCAATGCATCAACATCGAGTACTACTTTAACTCTATCTCCAACACTAAAGGGAGTAGAGTTCCGTGAAGGCATGCTATGTGCAACTAGCCTTTCCACCTCTTGTCCTTAGTAACAAAAGAAAACGATGCAGTGTTTAAATTTTCAAATTCATCTAGTTTGAAAACATGAGCCAACTTTTGAAGTAAGTTAAGAAATAAATTACCTAGAATAGGCAGATGATCCTTGTAGTAGAAGCCACCTGAAGCTTCTTGAACATATTTTAAATCCACTTTGCCTTTATGACCCAAACGATAAACATTTGTTGACCCTGTGGTCCATGTTACATTTGCTACACTTCTACTGGACTCATTATCCCAGCCTCTAACGTCAATTACTCTTCCACCTTTGCCATCACCTCCTAATATTGTAATTTATCGTTAAAAACCATACATAATAAACATACTATCAAAGGTTGGAAACGAAAATATTAATTACCATCTTGGTTCCCCCAATCCCAATCTGGACCCCGAACCACTTTGGCTCCCACAAAAATACCTTTGGCTTGGATCTTAATTGCACCTTGTCTTTTCAATACTTCAACACTGAAAATAAAGGCACAATCACTATAACTAAACTAGATCAGTTTTAACAAGGAGTTCCCGATGGTGAGAGAAATCGGCAATGGCCATACTAACCCAACAGATGTAGTATGTTCAAAACGCAGGAAAGGATGTGAGAGGTCATGTTTATCAGCCATATAGCACTGAGTGCATAAGTCAAAATCATAACATTTTGTGCATTTCCATCTCATCCCAGATAATCCATGTTTTTTACAAGCATTGCAAATTATATTTGGATGCTTGACACCTGAAATAGACCCAAATTTACTTACAGAGTTGTGAACATAGGTTAATGTAAAGGTTGCATAATGCATAGGTTGAATTGAAATCAATAAGCTTACACTGCTTACCAATTGGTGCATTATCAAACTTGCGAAGATCATAAGCGCCTTGATATCCTATTCGGTAATTTGTCCTGGATCCAGAATCCCATTGTACAACAACAGTTTTATCAGGAGAAGTTGTGCTCCCGGGTTTTCCAATTTCCACTACAGTACCAACATGCCCTTCACCTCCATCCTGATTTCCCCATTTCCAGTCTGGGCCTCTTACTACACGCAACCCAACTTCCATCCTATAATGAAAGAGTGCTGAATGATTTTTAAATTGGGATAAAAAATACTGCATGGAACTTGAAATTCCTCCCCAGCCATTATCTTTAGTTCATACTTCAAACAGAGGCAACAATAAATTCAACCAATGCATATTTTATGCCCAAGGATTAACTGAAATATCAAGCAATGCTCAAATCAGCAATTTATGAGATTAAATAAAATCAGGTTGTTTTTGGTAGAGTTCTCAAGAATTGTCAAAATCAGCATAAAAATTCAGCTCATTACATAATGCCAATTAGATTCCTCCACCAACTGAACAAGGGTGAACTGGATATCATCCCTTTACCAACAGATATACGAACAAGGATACAATTCTCAATAAAAATTAAATGGAACTGGACATGCGAGATCAACATTTCTATGAAAACATATTTCCCAGCTGGGCAATTTGCCAAGGCCATAATAGTTAGGCTTCTGCATTATAAAGCTTAGAAATTCTTCCTCGTTGATAAGAACATATTTAATGATCTGTGTATATTCATTGCGAAAACCATTAGCCTTCATATACTCTCCAAGAATATAAACGTACAACTAGCAAAATTTGTAAATTAGGTTTGTGATGATAAAGAGAATAAAATTTATAAAAAAATATAAATTTTACCGAAATTCACCCTTAATTGCACGGAGGACTATTAACTTTATACTTCCAAAATACCAGGTGCAAAATACTTACAGAATAAAGGAATTTTTATGCAGCAGCTAGTAGCCTATTTTAAATTAACCTAGTCACATCATTTAGCAACTACTGCACCTGGCATATTTATACAAGGTCGCGGAAAAAAATGCTTCAAAGCAAGGATAAAACACGACAATAATTTTTGGACTGCAACCATTCAAAATACTAAAATCTGATAAAAAATAAAACCTTGACCAGGCTTGCAAAAAAAAAAAATAATAATAATAACCCTGCTAGTTATTCGGAGTTACCCCAGGTTTACATCGTTTGCCTTAATTTAAAAACTGAAATATACATTGCTACATGTGGGCAAATCCTACAATGCATTTTCGTAAATATTAAAAACTAATTAATAATTAATTGAACCCTAGTCCCATCGCATAACTCAACAGTATAGGCCTATATGTAAATCGTACCAAATACTCACTAAAGGAGCATGTTTAATAAAATTCTACCATACAAGGAAAAATCCGAATCTTAATAATTTAAAAAGAAAATAACGCTGAATATATTTTAAATAAAGGATATTAAAAAGAAATTCTTCCACATACCTACTCAGGTTCGTACATTCCTCTCATCATTTCAGAAATCGAACTGAATAACGCATGCGTACATTGGAATTTCCTTTCTAAACGGAAGAAGCAGACAGCTCATTTGCAGCGCTTTCATTTAAAGATGGCGACGATATTTGGAAGAACTTTGAATGCTTCTCATAAATTGCACTTGTTAAACAAGTGCAATATTTTTCGCAATCATGTAAAGAAGTGTGTTCAATTTCGCCTCTACGTTTGTTATACATAGTACAAGTATTATTGCTTATTTGTGTTATTTATTTTTTATTTAGAGTTGATGTTTTCCTTGGGTGCCAACTGCAAACAACACAGCATCGAAATGATTTGATGGAATTTTTTGATGAGCCTAAAAATTGGGGAGCCCAAGTGGTGAAAGTTGGTGTGTTACCGTACTTTGCTATCCTCAACTGGCTATCTTAAAATCGTGTGCATGCTCATACTTGCAAGCATGCAAGGTCAGAAAGATATATGACAATCGGTCGTTTGCATGTAAAAGAGGTTAAATAAGCTGTCGATTTTGGCTGCCGTGTCATCGACTAGCATCTATTGACAAATTTCATGTTGTATGCATTAATGTTCAATACAAAGTTGTCTCTCCAAAAAAAAAATTGTTTGCAAATTTCAGGAAGGTCATGGCGAAAAGAAGAATTAAGAATAAAAAGCAATTCTGATCTACACAAACTTTGGTATGTATCATTTAATTGAAGATGTTTATTGCGTTTTAAAAGTAAAGATTCTAACCCATTTATTTTTGTATATGTAGGTATGTTCTTTTAAAAGAGAGAAACATGTTGCTAACAATGGAGCATGCTTGTAAGGTGGAATGTGAATTATTTCCTAATCCAGAAAGGCTAGATAAGGTGCTGTGTCGTCCTGTTCACGAAGTAAACAATAAATTAAACAAATGACACTGAATTGCGTGTTTCTATTCAAAAGATTGAAGAGAGCATGGAGAATTTAGAAGAGGTAGTACGAGAACGCAACAAGGCATACTATGAATTGGAAACCACAGAAACTGGAGAAGCACCAACTGTGGATCTTCAGACACCTTTTGGTATTTTCCTTTCACCCCACACCCTGTATTTAAAATGGATCAGGTGAAATGTAAGATGCTAATATGTGTTTGTTTGAATTTCAGGAAAACTTCTTAATCGAGAAATTAAAGAGTATCCAATTCCAAAACATATGAACGATGAATGGCAGAAAAGTCAAGTTGTCATCCCACCAGAGGAACTTGCTTGGTTCAATTCACACTATAGGGAACTTAGAAATCGAGTAAAATCAAGAGAAAGAAGAAAGAATGAAAGACATGTCAAGCAGATATTGCAGCAGTTTCCTGATACTGATGAAGAGGCTATAAAAGAGCAGTTTCCAGAGGTTGATATTGAGAAAGTAAAACGTGGTTTAAAATCATATTTTTAAAAGAAAATTAAACTTTTCATTTGTAGTTTGCATGTAATAAAATAATAATACATAATGTATCAGGCATGTGAATTATTATTTTAAATAATTTTAATAATTACGTATATTACAAATGGCATTACCTTTAAATACAACGAAATGGTGGAAATGTACATAGTTATCTTGTTACATTTTATAATTAAAACATTGTAGTATTTGGGATAAGTATGACAATACTAGTAGCGAATGACACTTAGGTGTTTCTAATTTCTCAAATGATGGCTAATGAGTTCCAACGTATTTTTTTGGAAATTGCATCCAAATATGCAACAATTTCCAATTTGAGTGTATTGTACAGTATATATTAATAAACACTGTAGCAAGGTTGACTATCAACCCCAATGTTTTGCATATAAAAAAGTCATGAAGTTGGTACAATTTGTGCATCTAAAAATGGCAAATTATTGTGCCACTCTGAGCATAACTGAAAAAAAATTCGATAATTGCTATGCCATGGTACCAACAGCCTTTTCTTGATTGAAACTATCCAGAACAGCAGCTCCAACGCTACTGCGGCGTGATAACATTGCCGTTACCAATATCCATTTATTTAATTTATGATCATAGCGTTCAACGCTATTCAAGCTTGAACTTCCATCATTTCCTCCAACAGAATATAAAAAGCCATCCACTGATACTACCTCATGTGTACTCCTAAAATGATAATGTAATCACAATGGTGATTAAAATAAGCGTTTGTTAGGTGAAAAAAAAATATTAACCATGCAGATAGGATCAATATTTGTGAAAACCTAGCTAGAAATGATAGAAAGGAGTGGAATGATAGGCCTATTAACCATGTATTGCAAATGATTAAGTGCATTGCTAAGATAAATTTTGCTTACTTGTAAATATTTTAACCACAAAGGGAAAACGTGTATGTTTCTTTTCATCTAAGTTATTAGATGCTTCTAAGATCAAGAAGCATGAACTATGCTCATGGATGGACGCTATCAGAAATTCGTTTTTGTTTGTTTTAATTTCATGGCAAATAATAAGTAGCAATTAACGTCATTCACTGGATTGAAATTCCGTCAAGGTTAATCGTAATTATATTATCGATACATAATAACAAATTAATTTTCGTATTAAAATTAAGTCGAAAAGTGTAGTTCCCTGCTAAATTTCAAGGTAGGCGTTTACTACCTAACGCAATCCTGCATAGTGTATCTTATTTCTAACACTATACAATTCACTAATTGTCAATGCTTATTTATGGTTAACTCGTTATTTACTGACCTTCGGCAGTGCATGGAAGCAACTGATTCCCAACCATTTCGTCTTGGGTTGTACCTCTCAGCACTGCAAGCACACATACTCCCATCATTTCCACCAACAGCATAGATCATGCCATCCAATTCTGCTACCCCGCAACTACTACGTCTTGATAACATGTTCGGCACTGGCATCCATTTGTTAATCTAGAAATATAACATTAAATACTTTGTACAAAACCTAAAAATTAAACTAATTAATTCCTTACCCTGGGATCTATTCGCTCAACACTGGCTTGGCAATTTGTTCCGTCGAAGCCACCGACTGCATAAATACACCCATCTACAACATTCATGATTTATTTTAGTAAAAACAAATAATCCCAAACTGTACTGCTTATAAGTTGTATTATCAATTTTGTAGGTTTTAGATAAAAAGATACATGTCGATCACCATGCATGCACTTTGGTTAATAATATGAAATAGCTTCAATAACTGACAATGAAGTGATTACCAAGAATTGCCAGTTTACAGTATCGCCTTCTTGTGTGCATACTGGCAACAGATGTCCAGCAGTTGACCAGTGGATCAAAGCGCTCTACACTGTTAAGGCAAGACGCCCCATCATAGCCGCCAACGGCATACAATAAACCATACAAAGTACACGCCCCTGTCACGAAAGCAAAATGTTTTGGATATATTTTATGTTTACTTATTTATTTTGCAACTTCATGTTTAAACCAGAACAAACCTAAACAACTTCTCCTTGTCCCCATTGGAGTGACATTGGTCCATTTGTTAACAATGGGATTATAGCATTCCACTGATGCTAAATCTGCAGCTCCATCATAGCTGCAAAAATAAGATTTAGTCATACAGATACAAAATGCATGGTAACTCACTTGTAAAAAAACAATTACCCTCCAACGACATAAAGCTGGCGTCCCAAAGGAGCTACTCCAGCTCGGGATCGTCGATATGTCATCGATGCAACCGACATCCATCGATCCACGCGAGGGTTATAACACTCGCACTCACTATGGATCGCGAATAAACTGCCACCACCTGAAGAAGAAAGACAAATGAAGCCAAGATATAAATTTTAAATTCAAATATAGCCTTTTGTGATAATAAACAGAGCAAGGCAAAAGAAACAATTCTACAAATGGTTTTAACACCATTAAAAAAAGTATACATTTTGAATGGGGGCAAATTTGATACGACTAGAATTGAAAAGAACTGAAAATAAAAGACTGACAAAAAAACAATTAAAATAGCACTGAACCTAAATTATATCCACACTATTTTGAAATTAATTCTTTAATGTCGATTTATGCTAATATTTCATCACAATAAAACTAACGAAAAACAATGGAAAATAATTGTATTCTTGCCCATGAGATAACTCTCAGAATGATCCATTCATTAATTTAGAAAATATTCCTCTGGTAGATTTTTTACGGGAGGTGGACAAAAATAAATTTACAGGCTTTTGCAAATCTTCAAATTCTGGTTTTGCAATCAAAATTGGCCAAAAAATGAAAAATAATGTGAAATCATAAAAAATCAGAAAGAGAAATATTCAATTTTTCTGACACTAGGATAAGTCCATTAATATTGAATATTTCATTTCTAACAGAAAAAATGACTTGCCTACAGCATAGACGTACGACATGATTCCTTCAGCTGCCCTTTCTCTAGTGCGTACGGACGTCATGCAGGCCCTTTTCTCTGGCAACAAATGATACTTCATCGCTTCTATGAGAAAATCCTTACATTGTGGAGTATCTTTTATAAGGGGTTCGTCGTCAACGTGAGTGGTGAGAAATTCACGAGAAATTAACGGCAACCGGACATGTTGCATTAACTAAGGAGTAAACATTTTCAAGGACCATTGTACAGTATGTATTCATTGAAAACCATATCACCCTTAAAGAGTATTTAAAATATAGTAACAACAACTGAATAATGTATACATACCCTCGCTACGTATTCTGACCTATTTTCAAGATCATGTTTTATCCAGGCCACAACTGAAACAAATACCTTTTCTTCCAAAGATACATTGAGATTATCGCTTGATATTAATTCTTCAACCTGAAAATAAATTTTAAAACATAACAGAATATAACAAATTTCATAGCCTGCACACAACATACTCTACGTGTACGTACTTCTTGCAAAGGCAACAGTACAAATTCTTCAGTTTGAATGACATCTTCAAAATTTTGCAGCGCAAATTTATGAGATTTTTCGTATAAATCTTTGCAGGCATGAGTATCGGCGAATCCTCGTATTCCTAAACAGTTCGATGGATGCAGTTGTCTGAGTAAAAATTTACAGCAAGCTTCCCGAACGCAAACCATTTGCAAAAGACCTGCAGCTGGTAGTAAAACCTTTAAAACAAATGTGTTATTAATTAATGGAATTTTCAGACAACAATTTTTTTTGCAATATTTTATGAATAAATACTCAGAAATGAATATCTGTTTAAATCTACCTGAACATTTTCTTCGGTTATTACAATTTCACCCGTATACGAATAATCAATTAATAATTCTAGTGCTCCGTGATCTGTGTCATGTAAGGTCACTTCAGCTTTTGCTCTTTCTGCCATATCACCTGGGAATGAAGTAATTTTTATCAATTCAAAATGTTTTGAAATAATCACTCGCAGGCTTTCACAGCATCAAAAATACCATTTTTTAAAAGATAATTGATGGATTAACCTTTTTAAAACCATTTCATGTTACTATCTCCGAGTATCTCGCAAAGTTTAGATATCAGAGGACGCTTATAAATGTACTACAGTGAAACCTGGAAAAGTGACTACCTGTTTATGTTGACCACTTTTTAGTGTATTTTTTTTTCTATTTTACATTTCCTGCATAAAATTTCTCTGTATAGTGACCAGTGACCATCTGTCTATTGTGTACAGTGACCAGTGTGTGTTGTCTTTTTTGCATTTTGAATGTGGTGTTTTACTACATTCACTACAGTCTACATGTGTAAGTACAGCGTACATGTTCATTATTTTAATGTAATTCACGTATTCTTTGCATAGTGACCACCTGTGTACAGTGACCAACATAGCACTTTTTTTGGTGGTCACTCTAAACAGGTTTCACTGTATTTCAAGAATTAATTGTGGAAAAATTTCACATTGCATCCGCGCGATTTGTGGGATATGCAAATGCACATTTTTGAACACAAGAATTTTTTTTGATACTTTTTTGCAAGATAAATGGAAATTAAATAAGACTGTTTAAAAAAAGTATAGAAAGGTTGTTTTTTTGGATCGTTGAGTGCATGAGCAACTAAATTAAACATACATATATTGAAAATTAAAAATATTTCTTTGATTCAAATTTGACCCAGTTTCACTTTATTTTTCCCGCATTTTTGTTTGCAAAAAAGAACTGCACCAAATAATTTTTGCAGTTAATCCACATCCCGAATAATCGAACATAATAAAATCCTTTTGGGAATTTACTTACAATTAAACATGGCATGAAAATAAGGACTGCATGCTGCCAGGACCACCTTATGAGCATGAATGGTGACTTGGCCAATGTTGATAGTAACGTCACACAATTGTTGGTGCTGTCTCATTCGATTGATAGCTGCAAATGCATTAACCGGATGATCTGGAATTTGATGAAAAACATGGGAGGCGGCTCGTGGGGAAGGTGGAGGCGATTCCATTGCTAGCACACTGATTTATTTAATGTTGGTAACCTGGTCTAAAAAGAAAACAAATACTAGAAATCTGATATATTTTGCATCATTATACATATATACATGTATCCATGGCCCTCACATCCAGTCCTCGTTCCTTGTGGGAGACATATCTTAGCGCATTACTGCACGTGTTGTTTTCCCTGCAATAATTACCTGTATTGCGTGCTAGATTACAGGGGTTGCTTTTCAACTCTAGGTTGATTATAAATTGAAATTACACCCAAGAAGCAGACCAGTCAATAACTACGACTTTCATGTTTGGCATTGGAATAAGCTATCTAAGGAAACGCCCATAACATTTGATTTAAAACAAAGCAAGACCATATATCTGGGTAAAAAGACCTTTTACTCTTTCTTGCCAACAGCCAATGACCTCATTTAACATCGATATCAAAGAAGGTGATGCTTTTGTCCGGTTTCCGTTGGCGCAAATGATCGGCCAAAGAGCATAATATAAACACGTTTAATGATCTTTCCCAAATATATTGATTATTTATATTATTTAGTCAGATGTGCTCGTCTGTTACATAATACATTTAATGTAAGCCTATGTACATCAATGAATTTTATTGATTTTTCTTTTTCCGTTCTCTCGATCAAACCACGAGGAAGGGCAATTGGCCAGCAATGTTCAATATATTCGAGCACAAATTTCCGAATAAAAAACAATATTCATTGAATGGATTTACTATGTCGTTATCGTGTGAATAACGTACTATATAGTTATCGGGCATACCGGTCCATTAATTATCAATCATCAGTAACATTCGATATGTCGATGTCTCGTAAAAATGACCCGACCTATGCGCAATTCCCGTCTTATTCAACACCACATTATGGAATTCGTGATTGACATATGCAAAGCAGCTTACCTTTTATAACAACGACCTAGACGTAAGCATCCTTTGATTATCGAGCCTTGTCTCTCATTTCAAGTGAACATTTTGTATCTCTGGTTTGTTGACCTGGCGATGGAAATTGCATTCATGGCGATGAACACAAGTCTATGTAAATAAAATGCATCTGCAATATTGAAGGTGCGCTCAGAACGAAATGCGAAAAGCGCTATTGGCTTTTTCGTGCGGAATAACTGAGTGATCAAGGCTAGGACTTTTTCGATGGTTTTTTAACATGCGGGCAAATCAGATTTATGGGGTGTGTATGTTTACGTATTAAACGTTTTGGAGCGAATGGTCCTGACACGGACGGTGCTGCAGCAGCAAATGATTACTTCCAGCTAACAGAGAGTAAAAGAGCGGCTAGTCGTGTCCTTTTACCAAATGAGCAAGGCCCGATGCAAGGGTGCAACGAGAAGGTTGGAAAAGTAACCCATATTTGGGGTGCCCTCAAAAACTCCTTGATATACTTTAATAATGAAGATCTGTAGGCTGTCCTATCGGTACATTGTCTATGGGAGTTTCTCGAAGGTAAAATAGATTTAGGTATATTAATACTTTCTAATTTGTTTTTCTATCTATAAAGTATTAAAATTACTAGGAAATGGGAATTTCACTTTTTTTTAACAAATTTCCTGCAAGTTGATTTTAAATAGATTAAAAACTTTGGTGCATACTGCTGCATTTATTGATTACTATAGATTTTTGAATTGAAAATGAAGTTTAAAGTCAATCTAAAACGAACACGTGGGAATCTGGAATTGTAAAATTCCAATTCCATATAATTTCTCTTCGTAATCTATAGACAAAACAAAATACCGAAAATATATAATTTGATGCCTACAAACGGCTAAGCTTATTAAAATGTACAGTGCGAGTCAGGTAACACGGACCAATAGTCCTAAGCCCCTTTATGTCGGCCACCATGCAGTGTTTAGTTTCTTTTTTGTAAAGTGCCATTTGATATGGCGTGCTTAAATTAGGGTGTGCTTATTTTTTGGTGCTGTAAGCTTTTAGTCTTACAACACTGACATGACTAGTTAAACGAGAAAATCACTAGAATGATATCCAAGGGTATAAACTTGAGTATTTTTATCCTTTATGTACATGTCTGTTTCGTCACGATATATACTGTATTGCCTATCTTTGCATGAACATTCCTTCAAATCGGCTGGCTTTGGAAAGGATAAATGGTGTAACTATGCCAACAAAGTATTTGACATTCCTAGAGGTGCTATTCTCGCGTAACCAATTGAGATAGAATCAATTAAGCTAATTTAAGGAATCTAAGCATCCTTCAGCTAGGCTGCCCAGATTAAACAGCTACTTTTTTGATCGATAATATCGATCACAAAGAAAACTTCAGCTACTGAAATAGAAAAAAAACACTTTGATAATTGTTTTTTTAGGTATTTTTACATTTGATTCAAATACAAATTCGGTACTTGTGTGTTAACTTGACTACCGATCCCGGAAAGCATCAAAGCTATGCAGGAAAACACACTGGCATTTTGATTTTCGGCAAGCTAATAGTGATTAATAGCAACTGTGACGTCGCTTTCTGGTTGCTTTCTGTTACTGACGTTTATTTCACTGCATAAGCCACTAATATTTGTTATTTTAATGAGTTATTACATGTAGTTGAGATGAAGTCGAAGTGCGTTTCCCTGCATAGTTTCGATGCTTTCCGGGATCGGTAGTCAAGCTATCACACAAGTACCGAATATTCATTAGCAGACAAATAGAAAGCTAGCTGCACAAACGTTTATCAAATAACAATTAAGTACCAAATACCATTTTCAAAGTTAGCAATTCTTAAAGGCGGTCCTCTAATCTGACATATTCTGTATATCTTCATGACGAAACTTTGGACGCTATAAGAATTTTGCATAAAAATGAAATGATGAGTTAATTGGCATTAATGGCAGGTTGCATCAAATCTAGACCATATTTTTAAAAAAAAACTTGGGAGGAAATAAGAGGGAGCTAACTATCTTGGGGAACCACCTACAGTAGCCTATAAACTATAGTTTAATCGATTTATTTACGACTTCCATCCGGGAAAACAGCCACTGAATGGCAGTTCATGGCTGCCTTTTTGATCGGCCCTCGTCGCCTGGTGGATCGATTGAATTGATCGTCCTGCGCCTGTTTCTGTCCATGGCAAATTCAACCACGAGCGCTTTGTCTGAGTCTGGGCGCTAATTCTCCTTACTTTAGTCCCTCCTCCTTTCCCACCGAACACATATTCTGCCTTTGTTGCTAAAACCTGGCCATTTTATTTACACATAACGCCTCATATAAGCCCGTATTGCATGTTAATACTCCATTTACTCCTCTCCAGCCTAGTTTAAACAACCTGAAAAAGACATCGAAAATGGCATGTTTTGATTGCATTAAAGGTACTAGTTTCGATTAGAGGGCAGTCATTAGTAAGAATAAAGGCATGTAGAAAAGTAAAACCGTCTAGCTGTTGAAACTCATGCCTTATTGTTCTAAACACTGCAATGTTAAGATTTCTAACAATACATAAATGTGGAACAAATGGTACCCTGACGCTTATTCAGTTATCTTATTTCGAAATGTTCATATATTTTTTTGTTGAAAAAATGGATGAGATAATATAATTTTCACCTGGGACTAAATGTTGACAATATAATATACATGGAATAACTTTCCATGTATCTAAATGTTACCGTTGCAAAGATAGGGCTTATGATTATATCCATATACAGGGTGATTCATAAGTCCATCACCACTCAATTTTTTTTCTTAACCGTTATAGATGTGAAAATTCTGTTTGTGTCGTTAGATAGGTTGTAGTGGGTGCTCTATCCATTAATAGTATTAACTTTTACCT